>CACRXK020014758.1:0-12811 GCA_902702795.2 Paramuricea clavata
ACTGCAGAAGGTATAGTGAGATAACGAATATACAATTTATGTAGTAAGGTGGTTCTGCGTTTGTTAACTTCGATACATATTAAAATGTTTTCTAAGGTTTCAACCCTAATTTTTAACGATTGAAATAGAATTCATTCTATTTATTTTAGCAACTTAAATTTAATGCTATATTAAAACCAATGCGAAGTACCAGCTATAACCATAGAAAACTATTGGTCAATGCAAAAACCGTGATATTGTTACTATTAAATGTAGCTTAAAGGGATATGGCACTAAAAATTCAGTTTGTCTCATACGAAAGAACTTTTAGAATTGTTTGGAAAACAATTTACAGCAGTACAGCTACTTCAAATATCTTGACCCAAATATAAATAATATTTTACCCTGGGTCCAGTTGTTTAAAGGTGGGTTAGCTTAATCCTATATTTATCTAAAATTCAAAGCAAACTTCCTGACAGCTTGTTTATAAATTTGGAAATATTTCTTTAAAAATCTTGCCTGGATCAGTACTTCAGTAGGAGTTTTCTTCTCAGGAGGTCCGAATAAACAGACGTGCAGAAATATGTCAACAAAAACAGCGGCCGGCTTAAATTTTAACCGAGGGTCAGCGCTAATCTAGCTTTGAACAACCAGCCCCTGGTATGCAATTGTCATTCAGCGAGTCCGAAATTATACTTCCGTCACTACGTTAAATAACAAATTGACTGACAATTTAAGCATCTACGTAAGAGTTAATTACCTGGAAATATTTTATATGACTTTAACCCTGCTTTTGAAGCTAAAAACCACCCTTAATGAGACCAAGAACCAATTCAAGATGGCGGACAGCAAATTGTTTTCGGTCAAAATATTTCACAAGGACTAAGCAAGATATGAAAAATATAATTTGAAGAGTTCTGTCAAACGAGACCAAACTTAATTTGTATTGCCATATCTCTTTAAAGGGATCGATAATAATGCTTCACGCTTTTTCAATGAAATCTTTTTAATCCCAAACAATGTCTACGAAACAGAAACTGACAGAAACTGTATTAAAATCAGGATATGAACTCAATCTCGACATATCACTAGCAATAGGAATTACAATATTTTGACCACAGAAAATAGTTGTAGATTAGTTAGTAAATAATTTCTCAAATATTTTGTTAGTGACGTCATTCCTGCAGTGTCACGTGGGTTAGCAACCGTCGAGGCCTGCAATCAGGCCACGTTGCAGAAACCACGTGATGTAGTAAGTGGAGACATTCTTTATCTTTGGATAGATCTGGAGCCGGTTGTATAAAACTCTTAATCACTTTTTTAATCACTATTTTGTAGTTAAATAGTGATTAACTCTCAAATAGGCGCTTCTTATTGGATGACGTTTCCACTTAATTATAATTAACTTTAATCACTTTTTTTTATACAACCGGCCCCTGGGTTCCACTGAGCATTCCACTAAATATTGTACAAAGTAACATTTAAAGAACCTTTCAGTGGGGCTCCGGATTTTGAATTTTAAATATTAGAGAATATTAAATTTACTTATTTATTTGGCAAATACGATGATCACACTTATGCAAGTACAACTAACAGTGATAGAGGCAATATTATATGTTGATAATTTGATCAACTAATTAATTGTAATTTAGGGTTTAAATAGGCTTTAATAGAATAAAATACATAAATTATCATAAGCAGATCATAACCAATTTGAACCTTTCCCACAAGTTACTAGTGCACGTGAATGGACAGGAAATCCTCATAATTTACTCTTTTATTTCATAGAGGTCAAGCTGTGCGCCAGGCCAAGATGAACAAAGAAAACATTTAAGGTAAACACGCGGCAAATATTAGATATACGAGTTCTTACCGTTTTTCAAGGGGTTCAACTGGTTCAACTGTTTTTCAAGGGGGTCGCCAAGGCCAAGCTAGTCACATTGTTGTTGGTCCAACAATGATCAAGTAGGTCCAATAATGTTGGATGTAGTGCGTTGGACTATTAACATGTTGGTCTTACTCAAACGGTTTAAGAATAACTAAAGCTGATGATATAAATCAGTTTCTTCATCATTTTCTCAAAATTTATCCGTAATTTCTTGCAGTTTTTCTTCACGCAAGCGAGTCCTGTCTTCGGGTGAAACATCACAACTCCCAACCAAACGTGTAAGTAAAGTACAGTCAGGGACGCCAGGACGTGTGGACAAGGGGTGGGGCACTTAACGGAATCATAACTTTGGGGTCCCCCCGAATTGAAGAAATAATTTGGAAACGTTAATTGTAGCAAACATTTTGGAAGGCAGCAAAATTAGCGATTTCGTATAGTCAAATCGACACCTACGAGAAAAGTGATGTACACTTTTCCTTAAAAAAGTATTTTGATTCGCTATTTTGGACTCGTGCTGCGAACATTTATTAATAATATTTTAAAACATTTCAAATAAACCCCCCTTACAAAAGAGCAGGAGGACCTGAGTGATGCCCCCTGCGTCCACCTTCTCCGGCGTCCCTGAGTAAAATGTAATATATTTCTGGTATATTTTACACTTTGAGCTCGAATCGTGTATTATAGCCGGATTTATAGGTCAGATATTCAACTGATTGTTTAGTTATAATACAAACGTGTACATTTTACAATGTTAATTGTTTAGGGTTTATAGGCTCAGAATGAAATACATAAATTATAACAGGCAGATTAGAATGAATGTAAACCTTTCCCACAAGTTACTAGTGCACGTCAATGGATGAGAAATCCTCATAATTTACTCTTTTATATCATAGAGAACAAGCTGTACGCGAGGCCAAGATGATCAAAGGAAACATTTAAGGTAAACACGTAAAAATTAGAAAAGAGTGTTTAGAGTTATTACCGTTTTAATTTAAACTGTTTTTCCACGGGTCTTCATCACTGTCTGCTTATGATGAAACAACCCATGCAGCTCAGGGGCCCTCCTTGAGGTCCCCGGGGTTATGCCACTGCAAGGTTATACCCAGCTTTCATGATTGAACGTCTTTCTATTTTTGAAACCACAATGTGGTTAGTCAACACCAATAATTGATTGATATTTTCACGCAGAAGCGACTGAACGACTTCAAAAGTTCTTCTTGTCTCTTTCAAACATGCACGTTTAGCCCTTAGCAACGATACGTTTTGAGTGTTACTGCTACAAGTGCATACAGTCTAGTCAGACTGTGATACCCAAACTTTGGTTGATAGGGATGCAACTACCTGAAAAATAAAAGGAGAAATTTGAGAAGTTACTTCCGGAGAAATTCGGGAAGTCACTTCCCGACGAAGGGTCTTCGCTCGAAACGTCGAATTTCTCTTTTTATTTTTTATCAGTGAAAATGAAGCAATCTGATTGGCTGAGGAGCCTTTCAGAGCGGGCCGGTTTTTTGCATCCGGCCCGCTCTGAAACGCAACTGCCCGCTGTGAAATGCAACTGCCCGCTCTGGTTTTCGCGGCAAAAACTGAGGAGTGAAACAATTTTTAAAGGAAAAAAATCTGCCAAAAACGTTTGAAAAACATAGCCTAACGATAGTCAGAATACAAAAATGAATTGCATCAAGCCCTAAAGGCTTCATACTAAGCACGATGTTCACGAGAATTGGCAATACTTTGATAGAAATGCTACTGAAAGTCGGAAAGTAGTTGACATGTATAAAACTTACGTCGAGAAAACTATATTGTTTTTAAATGCTCATGCATGTATTCGGCCACTTAAAAGCGAAAAAAATACAGCTTAAACAGATATTGTAAAATAAATGTTTTCCCATTTAAAAGAAGGTTTAACAGCACCAGTGAAAACAACTCACGAATATATTCTCTACCCATTTGTGTCGTGTATTTTTCACTGATATAAATATTGTAAACAAAGTAAAAGTTTGTGTTTAAAAACACTTTTTTCAAGCATATTATCGTGAAACGACAAGAAAAAATACAAAAATATAAAAATAACATACCTTTTTCATTGTCCTTTTAGTAGAAAAACGTTAATTAAATCAAAACAGATTTATTTTTATATGTTTATGATCGGATCTGAACATGAACCTGTCGTTGTCAGGAGCAACTTGTCAAAGCCAAAGCCAATGCGCCAGGCATAAAAGATTTTATTCCAAAGCTTCTCTCAGTTCTCTGCTACCATATTCATGAAAAAGCATGTACATATTTACTGAAACTATACGTCTTTTTGTGTGTTTCTTGGCAGTTTTCTCGAGTTTTCGTATTCGTGTTTTATATCTTTTAACTTTTCAATTTTTGTCAGCCTCGCTTTGAAAATACACAACTGCACTGATCTCAAATTAGTTCGCAAGCAACACTGGAATTTTAATCAATTTAATTTTTACATCTGATAAAACATAAACACGTTATTTACCGGCAGCGTCGGTCCGCATGAGAAAAACTGTGCCCTCGGTCTTGAAAACGTCCCTCGCCCTTCGGGCTCGGGCCGTTTTCAAGACCTCGGGCACAGTTTTTCTCATCCGGACATCGCAGCCAGTAAATAACATATATGTATTTTCAGGCAGTTGCATCCTTATCAAGCGATGTTTTGTTATTATTGGCAATATCTGCACTTGCACTGACTACTGACCAGGCCGCACTGGCACTGATTGCTGACCCACACACTGCAAGACTACTGACTACTGACCCACACGGCTGACTACTGACCCACACACTGACTACTGACCAGGCCGCACTGGCACTACTGACCTGTGCATTGACTATAGGTTCAAACAACATTCGCCTGATCGTTCTGCTAAAATTTGCATTACATGATGTAACTCATATAAATATTACAACTCATTGGAATCGGCAAAATTTTCTTCGGCAAACTGTCTTTCGGCAAAATGTCCGACCAGTGGCCACCTAATAACACGTACCCGACGTTCTAGCTTTAAGGCGATGGTATATAGTATGCAATTGTTCTGCAACTTAGAAAAATACTGCAGGTTATACTGTTCAGTAATGTGTGATAACTAATTGGTTGTTCCTTCATAGTTCTTAATTAAAGTAAGTACACTTGTATTATAAGTTGTTTGGAGAAGAGGGTTCGTAAAAGAAAGACACGACGAGGTAAAAAGAAGACAAGCAAGCCCTTGATCAAGGTCTCCAGTGATCCTACTCATGATCAACAACATCTTACCAAATCTGTCAACATTCATGGTAAACATAACCAAAGCAGCTCTGGCAACGTTGGAAGATGTGGTAACTACTCTTATACTCATAGCCAGAACAGTTCAACTGAAATTGATAACCATGATAGTAATATCGATAAAACTTTCACCGTACGTGATGCAAGGGTTGTTCCACTGGCTAACCATTGCACCACATCTGAGGTTACTGGCCATCACAACGTGGATTTCACTGAGGACAGTGCCTTACTGGATGACACTGACCAAAATCGCACAGCAAATACGACTGGAATAAGAAGTTGTCATCATAGCGAAGATCTATTCGTCCTTGTAAAGAAAGAAAACGGTGAGTGATCATTTATTCGACTATCTTTGTGTGCGCAGTAAAAATTAGCAAGTTGAGATCATATTACTGGATACATCAAAAATGTGGCAAGGTCATACTATATATTAAAAATGTGACAGGTACGTAATACCGTTTAAAGTTAGCAAAAGTGTAATTAATCAGGGATTGAACGGAGTCTTAAAATAGGCTCTGCATGCATGTCTTTTTCATTTAATTTTTTGTTGTTTTTGTCACTGAGTCGAATTTTCAACAATTTATTCATTTCCTTGGATCTTAATTCATATTCCTTCCCGTTTCCTAAATTTCATATTTGGGTACATGGGCAATTCTTGTCCATGGTACAAGTTATCATCAGACTCATAGAAACACCAAGACAGATACAAATAAAAATGCCTCGTATGAGCTGTTTTTATTCGTTAAACATTTCTCGTTAAATCTTTTATCGAGTATCTTTTCTTATCCTATCAGGCGTGGCATACGCCGTGTGTAAAGGTGAAGATCGAATTTTGGGTCGAGGTGGCTTTGGAATTGTCTATAAGGGATTTAAATTGGAAGGAACAACACAAATTCCAGTAAGTTAACAAGACTAACTTGAGCAACGAGCGAGAAAATGTGTTTTAAACATGGTTACCTTGAACGAATACACTTCGAAGTTGGCCAAAGTTTTAAATTTCCCAATCAATTTAATCCTGTCGATCCAGGAAATATTATTGTGGAGACATTTATGGGAACATTGAAAGGAAGGTGGCGGACTGGAAAGCATTTGGGGAATGTATATATATATATATATATATATATATATATATATATATATATATATATATATATATATATATATATATATATATATATATATATATATATATATATATATATATATATAATTTCGCTTACCTCAAAATTCCGCAACAGTCTGTTTCATCAGTAAAGAATCATCAGGCGGGATATATATATACGCAGGGGGTTGGTTCTACTATTAATTTTAAGCCTCGTTTGGCAAACTACAAGTCACATATAAAGCATAACCGTAGAACATGTGGTGCAGTTAATCACTTCATAGATGTGCACGGGAGCGAGCATTTCAATTTGAAATTTATGTTAATTGATAACAACAACGAGGACTTAAGAAAGTGTGAAAACTTTTGGATAGGCACTTTGCTCACTAATCTGGGGGGTTTGAATACCAGCCATGATTATTCCCAACAATAGGTTTCTGTATATAGGCTTTGTTTATATTGCTTTAATTAGTTTAATCACTTATATTGTTGTATATAAGGAGAGTAATTTACTATACTCATTTACTTTTTGACGAAGGCGGTGGCATGGTGCCGAAAATTTAAAGCTATATATATTTTGTTATTAAATAATTTCACTTGGAGTCGTGGCAGTGTTATAACCTAACCAGAGTGTGTACACTTGTTGCATATATATATATATATATATATATATATATATATATATATATATATATATATATTATAACCTAACCAGAGTGTGTACACTTGTTGCATATATATATATATATATATATATATATATATATATATATATATATATATATATATATATATATATATATATATATATATATATATATATAATTTACACCCATTTTCAAAATTACGCGACCTCCCTGAAAAATACTCTTACTTCAAATGTCAGTTTTATGTCACAATAACTGCTAAAAATAGCAAACGTAAACAAACTGTCAAAAGACATTTTAAATCGTATTTAATACCAAAACTGAACAAAAATGAGTTAGATAACTTAGATATACAAACTAAAGCACAATACAAACCATCACAACAGAAATATATGCCGTGAATAACTTTTAAACTTTGAAAAATAACAATTTATCGGGAATTTAGCTGTCAGTGTAAAACACGCGCGCTAGACTATAACGGTGATGTTATGATTTTGTTTGTGCTTAATTTTGCAATAATTCTCTCTAAAATATCTTGAAAATCATTGTAAGCCTGTTTATATAAAGTATACAAAGCATATACATCGACAAGGAACCGCAAAACTCAAAGTTTAAACTTCGTGACCGAATGACATAAAACTGACATGTCAACTCTTCGTCCTTGGTCGCGTAATTTTGAAAACGGGTGTAACAAGCCATACTTCGTTTTTTTGGGATGAATAACATCTGGATAGATCATTTTGGACAATCGTTCGTATTTTTTGAATTATTCACTTTTTTCGATCCCCTCTTTCAATAGTTTTGTCTCATGGCTAATGGCTCATGCTGACCAACTTTTATCATGATTGATTCCGGCTTGTTTTGTCTTGCTTTTAATAATTACTCAACCAATATGCATCTTGTTAGTTGGATAATAACAATGACTTTATGTAAGTGTCAATGTATTATAACTTTGTTAAATTTCCGTTGAGAGGTTCTAGTTATTAGATATAAAGTGACAGGTGACGATTTAACGAGTGTGATGTGCATAACACGTGCTGTCACTTAAAATATAATAATAGCACTTGATATGGTTGGAAAATAACGAACATTTAATAGTTGATTGGAACCATATTAAAACTAGTCCGTCAGCAAATATTATAAAAAATAGTATATATAGTGTATTTTCTTGTAGTGAAGATGGCATAATATCATGGGGGAAAATTTACAATTAAGAATTGTCGTTTTCAAAAAATTGTTATAAGTCTAGTGCAAGTACGGTCATATGCAAACAGTGATTAATTTCAAACTTTCTTGTACAGGTTGCCATTAAAGTCGTTGAGAAATCAAGTATTGACTGTTTTGTAGAGGTAAACCTTTTTTGTGCCGCCATTTAAAAGTCTATAATTATATATATATATATATATATATATATATATATATATATATATATATATATATATATATATATATATATATATATATATATATATATATATATATGTATATATACCAGAAATCATATTAGAGTGAGTGGGGTAATTTCTTCACTTAATATTGGTCATTGCTCAATATTCAGTGGGTGGTTGGTGGAGGTAAACTCTGGCGCAAAAGGTTGGTGACGCGTCATTGACATTTTAATGTTTTCTTCTAGGATGATGAGCTTGGCTTTGTACCTGAAGAGGTCGCAATGTTAAACAAAATCAAAGGTCATCCAAACGCCATTCAGTTGATTGACTGTGTTTCAATTTATGATTTTGTTGCGATTATTATGGAACGACCTGTGAGCTGTAAAGATCTGTTTGATATTCTTGCACAACAAACATCTGTAATGTCTGAGATTCAAGCTCGCAAAATTATTAAAGAACTGAGCAGTGTTCTTCTTGCAATGGAAAAGAAGGGAATTGTTCACAGAGATATCAAATCTGAGAATATTCTTGTTGATCTTGATAATGAAGAAGTGAAACTGATTGATTTTGGTCTCGCCACAACATGCACACCTGGTAAAACAATTAAGAAGTTTTGTGGTGAGTATTATTTCAAAATCATTTACCAGCAGAGAATTTCAAGAGAAAGTTACGCCCATGCAGTAGTATCATTTTGTTAACTCAAGAGACGAGTTCCTGAAAAGAGACACAAAATTGGTGATATTTTAACAAGGAATTTAAAATAGTTTCAAAATATCAGCTGTCTTCTTTTCAAAAACCATTATCTTGAGTTTATACAAGATGATATACTGTATGTACTATGTTAATTTTCCCCGCTAACGGGTATTTTAAACATGTAAACATTAAAGGATTGAGTCGTTTATACATCCACTGTAAAAGCCGAAGTCTCCAACCGTGAAGGATTGAGATACGATGCGATCTGAATTTAGGATTTTGTGAATCTTATCATCCTCATAATGATTTTCAATCATTCAGTGCAAGTCTCTTTCTCTCTGTGCCGTGCAACTGCATGTGCAAATGGGAAGAAGCCAGAGATATCAGAAGTGGATGATTATATGTGTTGTTGTTCAAAAATGAACGTTGTTCAAAAATGAACAGCCAAAATTACGTACGGTATATAGTTTCCCCATACATCAACACAGTGCCAGTGGCTCGTTCAAGCGTCTCATACAGTAGAACTTTCGCTTAGAAATTGCACATTTTAAATTTTCTTTTAATCTTATACATGTATTTAGGAACTCGAGAAAATACTCCACCAGAATACATATTGAATGGTGAATACGAAGGTCCTAAAGAAGCAGTATGGACCTCAGGTCTTCTCTTGTACTACCTAGTTTGTGGAGATGAACCATTCTGCAATTTTCTTGAGACGACTATGAAACCCCTCCGAGTTCCGTCTTTTCTTTCCTCAGGTAAATAATTGCATTCAACAGATTTAATTTTGGGAAGAAAGTTTGGATATTGTATTAATCTACCTTCGGTGGTATTTTAGTCTTTTCATCTGCATGCAGGTCATAAAAGTTAAACATGTTTTTAAATAGAATTCAAAACTAATAATTAATGAGGAAAACACAAAGAAAAATCATAAGCGTGTCGTATCTTTATATGTGATAGAGATTTCCCTTGATTTGTATAAAAGTTAACTTTGATTTTCTCGACTTATACAACGTATTTTTTGAAAATTACTTCGCCAATGAACTTACTAGATCGATCGTTTTTGAAGCAATTTAAAACATTCGCAGAAGATAAAACACTGCTGCTCATGTTTTAATTAAATAGTACGTTAAATTTATCACATCTTGTCTTATATTTTCTTCCTGCAAATTTCTGAATCAGAATGCGTAATATGATTCGTTGAGTCAACTAAGTTAATGAAATGTACAAATGAATAATTCTACGAAATAAATGAATAACTCCACTGAATAAATGTGCAAAACACCACCTTATAAAGTATCTTTCACTTAGATTTGAAAGATCTGTTACTGGGTATGTTGAAAAAGAATCCAAGTCGACGACTGACTATGGAACAAGTCTGTCATCATCCTTGGTATGTACTGATGGTCTACAATGTCTGCATTATAATGTAAACAAAATATGCAATGCACTGAATGTATACAGAGCACTTTCCCAGATTTCGTAAGTTTTCACACTTTTAAGAGTACGATCATTTATATCAAACTATTTTTTTTCCTTAGGATGACAACCCAAACAAATTATTTCTACTTTCCGTTCGGCTACTGAAGGAGCTTCAAGTAAAAAGTATAAAGTCACCTGAAGAACAAATTGTAAGGGATAATAACAAAATCAAATGATCAATAGTTATTAATATAATAGAACTCTTATTCTAAGTATTTCAAGGAAGAACACTTTAATTTAATTTAATAATAGAATGAAATGAATCAAATAATTTTTATGAAGAATAAATGTAAAATATTTAATATGTATAAATATATAACAAATGTAACAAATTTAAACAGTGATGTACCGACAGTTGAGATTTCAGATAAAGGGCGAAAAAATTAATTTAATTCCTTTTTTCCTGAAAAAAATTGTTTGGCTAAACTAAAAAGTGCATGCTTTTTCCAGCTCCTTCATTTATGATCTTTGGTGTTTTATGTACAAAATCAATTTTTTTGTATTCTGGCAGACAATGTCTTTAATAGATCATAGGTGAAGGAGGTAATTTCCAAAATTTCGAGGGTATTGTTGTTTTTTTTTTTCTTTTCTTTTCTTTTCTCGATATCTGATTTCCTGCTTGTCGGTGCATGACAGTGAATTAGGATATTGTAAAATTTAACAATGTATAATATGTATATTTTAATAAAATAAATTTATTCTCAATAGACAGCTCTTTTTTAAAGTTATTTACAGCTAAGCTGCCTAATTTCCAGCTCGAATTTCAATTCTTAGTCAGCATCATCCACTGTGTGATGTACAGGATATGATATAATTATTTATAATATAGCATTTGTAAATTCTGAACGCTGATTGGCTAAGAGCCGTGTTGATATAACTCAATGTCAACACGGGAAAATTTCCGCCGCTTATAAACACGGAAATTTTTCTTATCCTTCGGGCTTTTGACATGGCTATATTATAAAAAAAATATAAAACATTTTTTCCGTATTGATATATAGTTATATCAACACTCGTGGAAGTTGGAAAAACTCGAAATTGTATGAAAACACTCCGCCCTTCGGGCGTCGTGTTTCCATACAATTTCTCGTTTTCCCAATTCCACTCGTGTTGATATAATTGTATATCAACACGGAAAATGTTTTATATTTGTTAAATAATATATAAGATATATATATAATTGCTATAAAGTGCAATCATCATAAATCGCTTATTTATCGGCCATAAATAAAATAAAATAAAAAACATACAATTTTCTGACGTTCACCTACACCAGGAGTCAGAATTATGAGAAGAATTACCACTCTCCCTAAAAACGGCTTTTGCTCAAACGTTGTTGTAATAAGGGGGCGACAGAACATCTATATATAAGCGTCCTGTCTAATATAACTAATATAGGTTACTGCACCTAAGTTTCTCAACTTAAATTATGTCTGCAATCTTGTAGCAGACATATTTAATTTAATTTAATTTATTAACTTTGCCAGATTTAAACAACGTTAACACAAAAAACTGGCAGGGCAATCGCAACAGCTTGCGCCAATTACTGCGATCCCTAAATGTTAGACAAATACACTATATACGTACATAGAAAGAATCATTTACAAGCGAATTATCAGATGCAACTTTTCACATTGCGACCCGCAGAACCACTTCCATTTTTGGAAGCTGACTGAGTCAGAAGACGTTTGAAACCCTCACAATCCTAAACCTTCAGCAAAACCTGAATAGGCCCCATAGATACCAATGTGAAAAGGTACTTCTGAAAACTAAATCTAAAAACAACACGTTATCGGCCTTGTCAGGTCGCGAGCTTGGTTGCATTTTAAGCAAACCGATTTCCATGTTCATGGATCGTCAACGTCATAACATTTATCTAGTGCTGTTTTATAATAGATTAATAACTTATTTTTAAAGTCCTTTAAAGTTGCCATGCTATTAATAGTTAAATCCATTGGCAGTGTGTTCCAGACTCTAGTAGTCCTTATTAGATATGATTTTTGATAGGTAGATGTTTTGCATGCTGAAGTCTGAAATTGTAGACCTTCAACACCTTTACAAAGACCTTCATCTAAAGATGGATGAAAAGATGCTTACAAATCTTATTGAGAAGCTTTTAGACAAGAAACTTAATCCTATCCTTGAGACCCTCGACGAAGTAAAAAACAAGATGGCCACAATCGATAAAATAGAGCAATCTCTATCATTTCTGAGCGATAAATATGATGATCTCCTTCTAAAAGTGATAGCTATGGAAGAATTTAACAACGAATTAGCTAAAGAAAATAAATTCCTTAAAGAATCTCTCCTTAGTTCTACCAACAACATTGAGTTGATGAAACAAGATCTGAATAACCTAGAACAGTA
>CACRXK020014759.1:0-12808 GCA_902702795.2 Paramuricea clavata
TTGATCCAATGTTGATGAATTACTTCAAAAAGGCTCTAGTAGCATAGCATGTCCACCTAACTGAGCAAATGTAAACCTTTTAATGTAATAAAAAGGTTTAATTTCTATGACTCGTTTTCAGACAATCCTGGCCAAAAACTTTGTGGACAGTACAAAATTGTAGCAAATTATATAATACATTTAGATATATTGCATAATATCTGTCAAACCCCCACACCCCCATCTCAATGTTGCAGTCCAATATGATATATACAGAGTTGCCGATGCGAAAACGATTTCAACATTGTTTTGGGGGAGTGGGGTGCGTAAGTTATAGCATTAAATCCATCCTAAACGCATATGAGCCTACCTGTCCACATGATTTTGGCCAGGATTGTAGTTTCTAACGGCATTTAATTAATTAATGATGTCATCAGGAAGAAAATGTATTTTTGCACATGTATCTCTAACTCGTCATAGAAACAGCAGCGTGCCAACCCAAAACCTATAGTATGAATAATTCAACATACTTATAAAAGGTGTATAAGAAAAAATGAACAGTTTCGAAACGTCTCTCAATTTTACAAATCTCGTTCATATTTCAATCGTTAATCAAACAATCAATCTTTTCAATCAAAAAATAAAATAACATTGAAAAAATAATATTGAAAAGTGGGAGGTCAATTTAGTATTGTTTCAAAAGCGATAGCAGCTTTTATAACCAGCTTCTTCTAGACACCAAACATGCTCCATATCTAGATTTAGTCATTGATGGTCGGAGCGGATTTCATTAACTCAGAATTATACAGGTTGCATCATGATCACTGTAGTAAACTGGATGAATCATGGTATCAATAGGTTTCGTATTCGTGTACACGTGATCCAACAATCCTCCAAGAATATGTGTTGCAGTCGAAATTACTTGCGTAAAACCTTTGTTATGTAAGTTATCATGAATCAAATTATTTTCAAAACATCCAAGTTGAAATCGCCACACAGCAATGTAGGTGTATTAACTGGCATGTGTTCTTCAATTAGCGCGAGTAGTTGTGTCTGTAGACAGGTATGCGGTCGATAGATGACGAAAATTTCATAATTTGATACCGACAATTTAGACATCTGACAAAGGTTTTGACATATATGCTGATATTCGACGTCATCGAGATTGTAGTATATAGCAATACCTTTACCACGACCAGAACTATTGAGCAGTACGCTGTATCTGGAAAGTGCAATTTGTTCATCATTAACTGTGTTATCAGACAACCACGTTTCAGATAAGCAAATAACATTACTTCCAAGTATAGTAGGATCATATCGTAAGTCATCAATATGTTTCCTGAGTGAGCGAATGTTCAAGTGGGATATTTTTAAGTGAGATGTTCCATGCCATAATGATGGTTTAGTATTAATGGCAACAGAACTTAGACGATATGCTTCAATCAGTGCTTCTTGGTTAATTTTAATTTTATCAGCATCAAACGATGACAGATACAGTTGACTGATCGACTGAATTCTACCAAGCATTACGTAGGCTTGAGCAGCTTGGTTAATGCGTTCCATGTGCCCAACTAGACGAGTAGGTTTAGCGATTGTTTGTCCTAAAATTTGTGCACCGTTACGGCCCAGGCTAATTTCAGTGGAAACTGTATCACTTTGACTTTTGTGGAGTTTTGTACTCTTTTTCTTCCAACAGTATACTCGAAAGAAATTCTTGTCACGGAAGTCAGATTATCCTGCCGGTTAGCACATTGCCGTGCTTTTCTTCCAGTCTCCGTGTCATCAAATTCGATGAGAATAGCTTGTACTGAATTTTCTGGACCATGGTATACAAATTCTTGTTCAGTACCGAAGCTGCCATTAACGATTCCATCCGAAAGATCAACGTTATATGTGATCATTACCCTTGAGTTTTCCTTCAACTTCACCACTGAAAGCAGTGGAGTGTCCTTAATGCTTCCATCCTTGTTTACATGTGGCTGGTACGATATTATCATCGGGTGAATATTGATAGCACTAAGTTCAATAACCTCTCCTTCTATTTCGTTTAATCGTTGTTCGTTGAACCTATTTACCTCCACATTAGTGCCAAAGAGGTGAACAGCTTCGACAGGTAGGGATGAAGAATTCCTAGATCATAGAAGCTCTATATCCTTTTCTGTATGTTTTCCGAAGTGTATGCGATTGAGAATATCTGCATATTCGCCGTCCTCACCTTGTCTGTGATTATGCCGTAATTCCACAACTTTGAAGTTTTCCCACAGAGATCGCACCACATGCGATAATGCAAATTTTTCGTTCTTTGGGGTTTGAAAAATGTACCTCGCCTGAACAGGTCTTAATTGCATGAGATCGCCAAATATGAGAACAGCAAGCCCGCCGAAATCTTTATCATTTTGTTTGATTTCCTTCAACCGCAGATTCACCTTTACCATAGACATTTCGTCAACAATACGAATTCGAAACCTGGACAACTCATGTCTCTTTTGGTCATGCTTTTTGTCGCCAAGATTAATAAAATCATTTCCGAATGGCATATTGAAAGCAGAGTGTAGAGTGAGACCTTTAATATTTTTCGCTGCAGTACCAGTTGGTGCTGTCAAAACAATGAATGGCTGATCGGGATGTCTATCGTCATCACGGCGGAGTGTAGCTTCAGTCCACTTTGCGATGGTTTTGATCAATGTTGATTTTCCCATTCCAGCACCACTATGCACCACTAAAAGCGGAGCCTCGCACTTGCTTAGTTGATCGTCGGTCATCTTGTGCAAATCTCGAGAATATTGTAAAACTACATAAAAAACTTGGCGTTGATCAACATCTAGCTTCTGTACATCCTTCGCCATTGCAACTGTATCTGAGATATCGAATCTATGGTAGATGCCAAAGTCATTTCTTTCGTCAGTGCTTCCGTCTAGACCTGCGATATTACCCGGGTGTCTTAGAATGTCATTAGCATCTACCTCCATTGCAGTTTCTTCGTCGTTTCCCTGCATTTGTTCGTGTTCTGGATCTAAATCATAACCAATGTGACTAGCATGTACATATCCAATGGAATCTATAAACGCTCGACCCTGTTCAATGTTGTTTTTGTGAGGAAAAAGGACGTTTTTCACTTTTTCAATCATGCCACGTTTTTCTCTGTATAATGCTAGACATGTATCAAAGTCATTGGGTGAAAGATCCTCTTCGATTTTCCAGGCATGATATAGCAGCAACTCTGAATATATGAACGCGTGGGGTTCAGTGTCTTCTCGGTACTTCTTATATCGGAGAACTGATGGCCGAGTTCGTATTTTCATAAACTGTCCCTGAACATCAATCACTTCAGGTAGATATTCTACATCACTATCATCATCGGCTCCTGTTACAATTGCCTGCGAGCTTCTTTTATCGTTGGTTTTCTTAAATTCTTGCACACGTTTTGATGTGATAGGGCACGTATCATATAATGTAGAAAACTGTGCCAAAGAGATTTTGGATAGAGCAATAGCTCGGGCTGCATACTTTTCATGTATTGATGAAGAATTTTGAACATATTTTCCTTTTTTCCAGGAATACATATTGTCTTGCCTGTAGTATCAGGGGCCTGAGATTGATTCTCTTCATATTCACAGTTCTCATCACAACTTTGCAGATCGTCATCATTCTTATCGTTATCACCAACCTTTCTCAGGAATTTACGACGATTGGAAGGAAAGTTCGAGGCGACCCATACAGTTTTGATATTTGAATCTGTGAGATGTAGATTAGGATCAATGCAGTAGGGAGCTTCACATTCACCCTTCAGTCGGTGTGTGAGAAACGTTTCGCTATGACGTGCATTTTCTCAGATGATTGCTTTTCAGTGCATTCCTTCAATGCGTCAATCAAAAATGGCATGGTGCCTGATTCATCTTTAGTATAATAATCGGTGATATAGGTGATAATACCATAGTAATCTAAACATACTTGTATATCCATATTTGCATCCCATGCGTTCAACCATTCAGGATTGTAATTGTTCACAAATATTTAATTTAAAGCTCTTTTTAAAATAATGACTGTACCTCGAGCAGTAACGCGTAGTGCGGCAGACTTTGAAATGTTCTTTCTTTCTAGGATTTTATCCACAGAGACTGTGATGTATTGATCTTCTTTTAATTCCTCCAGACTATCTTTCACAGCGCTTAGAATATTTTGGTAACGCTTTTTAGCATTGTCGTATTCTGTATCCGATGAAAATATCTCTCTCTAGCGGTTGGGCTATTATCGTTTGCTCACTGGGGTATCTAGGAAAACCAAACCTACAGTTGTTTCCTTTCTTGCGACAGGTTCGTGTGTGTTTGTGTGTCTGCACCTCACGTACCTTATCAACCACTTGTGGATTGGATAAGCTGCATGTCGTGAATTTATCCACGAATGCTGCTACTATACGACACTGTTCACTAGTTTTCCATCTCTTTATAGTCAACCCACAGCACTCCATGTATGTGCAGTGCGCCCCGTACCTGAAATTCAACTCTGTAATTATAGAATGTTGAATGCATTGGATTGTTCTTGCCAGCAATAACATTTTTCACCATAGCTTTAACCCGGTTGTTGAAATTTTGTGTCACAAGGAGTACATTCTTGCGGACTAGCTCATGTAGCGATTGTTGGTCAAGTAGTTCTTGGAGCGGCTTACCATCAACGTGTATTGTTTCTTTTTCACCGTTGATTTCGTACGAGATCGTTCTACCTTCTAATGCAAGTACTGACATGAAATTTTCCATCCATCTAACCTCACCCGATGACAACGTCCAGAAGAAAGTGAATGGTCCAAGATTTTCCAATTTAGCCATCATTTCGTAGCATTTCTTTCGACAATATTGTGGTGAGTTAGGAACTGGGTCCAGTTATGGAGTATGGATCATCCATATTATGAAGTAACCCATTCTCCACGTTTCCCTGCAGATAACTAATGTTTATTTGTTGCTCCAACTGGTGTCTCTCTAGGTAATACAAAGATGCAAACACATAAGGTGTACTCAAGGAAAATATCCTGTTGATATTATATAATCGTTGAGTAAAATATTTCCAGGGAATTAATTTGATGGCCCTAGAGTAATTCAGCCCAAATCTGCCAGTACGGTGTAAATGGGGAAATGCGTTGATGTCCCAATTGTTTTCTCTCATCAAATTTGACGGTATCTTTCCCTCGCCAGGAGCAATCGGATAACTGTTCTTGTACCAATGATATTTCTGGGCAATCATTATCCAAAATGCACGACATTTTCCCCTTGAAATGATATTTATTTATGTTGTCTTCATCTTCTTGATTGGACTCCATCGCATTATTCCTTATTTTTAGTGTGAAGTTTCTTCGAAACTTCACAGTATTGTGATGACTGGGGGGAAATTCAAATGAAACAGTCAGTCATTCAGTAAACTTTCCAGGGGGTGTATATGGTATATGTTCGTAGTGATTTATCGTACTTAGTCTGTGCTTTGAAGGTTATTTAGGCAATTTCAGTTGTCTTATTTAAATATTCTTTAAGCCTTTTGTCAAGTTTTGCCAAGTTTACAAATATTTCGAGGAATTGTTGTCGTTATTGTAAATTTTATAACATGCGCTTCTCATGTTGTGTAAAGGATCTTTACCCCGGAACACCCGATTTTTTCTTTAGCAGCGCAAATGCGCATGCGCTATCAAGCCGTAGATCATGATGGCGTGACGATGCTAGGAAGGAGCGAGACAGTGTTGTTTTGAAATGTATAAACATTTCAGACATGAATATTGAAGAAAATCTTGGAGAATCTACGCAATATATAAATTGATGTTATGCATTCAATGAAGTGCCGATATTATTTAGATGTTATATTCATTTTACAGAGCTAGCAAGGAGCTAGAACAGTGCTTTTTTCAAGTGTATATATTAAATATTTCAGACGTAAATATTGAGTCGAAAATCTTTGAGATTCTAGGCATTCAATTGAGTGCCGATATTATTTTCACGGTATACCCATTATACAGAGGTAGGAAAGAACGAGAGAGTGTTGTTTTCAATTATTTCAAATATATAAACATTTCAGACATGAATATTGAGAAAATCTTTCAGATTCTACGCAATATATATGTTGATGACCTTATGCATTACCGGCGCCTAATTAAGTGCCAGAAGATATATTGTTTAGGCCATGTATTCATTATATAATGGCCACATTGGCTGTATAAGGTGCTACACCACAGAATAGATGGCTACACTCAGTACAAAGAGTGAAAAATTGCATCAGACAAAGCGTAAACAACTATTAAACAGAAGCGGGTGTTTGTATGTCGTTTACGAAGAAAATAACTTGTCAGTTGTGATCGAGACAAAAAAAATCAGTTGAGTCTGCAGAGCTCTTTATTTAAACAAGAAAGACGAGAAGTTGTAGCCAACGTGTTATCGCCAATCGCTTGGCTTGCCAACAAGCTTTATGAAATAGAAGAAAAAAGCAAGGAGGTAGCCAACGTGTACCGTCACGGACTTACTTTGTTTACTGTATAGCACAACGTCAACAGTGCAAACTTGTGTTCAGTGCAACGATAACTCTACCAGATCTTACGAGAATCAGTCTGTACACAGAGCCGTATCAAAGCTTGTTAAAACTGCTGTAAACACTACTATAACTGTGAAACTATTGAATCTAAAGTGACATTATTGAATACACGCAAAAAGCTGAAAATGACTCACGAAACGCAATGTGACATTGCCATTGGGAATATAAAGTCAAAGGTCAAAATCAGACTTGTTATTGTGAAACATGTCACAATTAGGTTAAAATGCGGAAGCGTATGGAGCGGATCCATGGAACGGATATGGGGATAAAATATAGAACGGATGGGGATAAAATGCGTTATTTTAATGATACAACGTCGTAGTGCTTATTATTCATAACATATCTTATACAGCTATTTGGTTGATGGGAATAATCATATTAAATAAGTTCAGCGTATCAGTAGCCTCGTTAGGATGCTTTTAGCGACAGCTGCAAATGCAAATGAAGTTTTAGAATATGCAAAATTTGGGTGTTGGTGAAACAATTTAAATTTCGAGTTGTCGCGTGTAGCATCACAATAAATAAATAAATTGTATCAGTTCCACGAGGCACGTTTCTGATCTGTTAGGATTGTTTCAAACGTGGCACTACTCATGTGCCGAATGCATTATAAAGTAGATAATGAGATGAAATGCCTTTGGTAACTGTTTATTTCGTAGTGTAGGCCATCAGCCTTTCTTGGTTGTCGGCAACCCTATATAGTTGTTGCAGTGTCTTTTTCAATTCGAAACTTCACACTATCCTTGGATCCCTAGTTATTCATAGTGGTTGTCGTGGAAGACCATCAGTATACATTCCGAAAGAACTTCTTCAGTTGTATTTGGATTACAGGTTCACGTTCAAAAAGATTGGAGAAATATTTGGTGTAGCTAGCAAAACCATACAAAGACGAGTTGTTGAATTTGGCCTGAAGTCTTGCAATTACACTATGCTATCAGATGAACAACTGGATGAACAGATGTAAGAAATTTTTACAATATACATAAGGATATTACTTGACTGTGATTGGTTGATTTCAGTGCAGTTAATCCCAAAAAGCAGTGCAATTTTCTGTAATCACAGTGCAATTTTTCTGTAATCTTTACATGTCAAATGTTTCCCCACTATAATAAAATAACTGCCCCTCCCCCTTCTGAACCAATATTTTTAGGTGCCTTTTTCGGTCAAAAATACCTCATGACCCCACCCCCTTCTTTGCCAGCCCACCCCCGGTCATAAATAATGAATGGTCGCTTACCTATACTTCAAACACTCATTAATAATTCATAAGCTTATTGGCAAATCATGTAAACTATAACATGTCACATGCAGTGGCTTTAAACCTGATAAAACACTCCTAATTAGTATTCTCTATATAAAGAATACTAATAAGGCAGTATCTATTGTTGTTGTGTCCACATTAGTATTTTTTATATAAAGAATACTAATAGGGCGGTATATCTATTGAATTTGTATAGTCGTGTTTGAAGCCATTTAATAAACTCGCAGGTCGTGTTTTATTAGGTCTAAATTAAAGCCACTCGCGCTGAGCGCTCGTGTCTTTAAACCTAATAAAACACTCCTGCTCGTTTATTAAACAGTACTTCAGGTATAGCATAACACTGAAGAAAATGCAGAATATGAAAAGCCACAATAACTAAAGTACTAGTACTCAAGTAAGGTGGTTTGTCCATTAGTTTCAGGTTTCAACGATAATTGATCATGCAATGAATTTTTTATTGTTATTATTATTATAATTTTTTTTCCACTTTTAATATTGTATATATTAATTAATGTTACTTTATTATTTATAATGTTTTCAGATCAGACATTTTAAAAGTATTTCCAAACTGTGGATATCGAAGAATGCGTGGTTTTTTAACAGCAAGAGGTTTACACATTCAATGGCGCCGGATAGAAGATAGTATGAAGCGTGTGTGTCCAGAGGGCATACTAATGCGGTGTTTACAATTCAATGTTCTTAAAAGAAGAATCTATAATGTAAGATCACCATTATCACTTTGGCATATAGATGGCAATCACAAGCTAATAAGGTTAGAATTCAATTAATGTGCCATTTTTTGTATGTTCCCTTGCCAGATATAGGATTATTGCCATTGGACACTTTCTTATAGTAACACGGTTTAAATATCATTTAATTAAATTGATATTACCAAATAAGGCAAATGTGGGTGGATATACAATACCTAAAGGTGTATATATGAACCACTTGTACCTGAATGTTGATTTGTTTACTTTGTTAGATGATTAATTGCTTGTATTACACCCAAATTTGAGATGGAAATTGAATGCAGCTTGCATTTAGTAGTATTATTTTATATTTCATTTTACTTTCTACTACTCTAGATGGGGTTTTGTCATTCATGGATGCATTGATGGTTATTCTCGCCAGATCACCTTTCTGCACTGTAGTTGCAATAATAAAGCTCAAACAGTTCTACAACTGTTCCTTGATGCTGTGGATGTTTTTGGATTGCCTTCTAGAGTGCGTGGAGATAAAGGTGTGGAAAATGTGGATGTCGCTTGGCATATGTTTACTCATCCCATGCGTGGCCCTGATAGGGGGAGCTTCATTTCTGGCAGGAGCTGCCATAACCAACGCATTGAAAGACTTTGGAGGGATGTATTTAGCGGTTGTACACATATATTCCACAGTCTCTTTCACCACATGGAAAATGAAGGAATATTAGACATCGGGAATGATCTGCATCTCTATGCATTAAGATATGTATTCACGAAAAGGATCAACAATAGTTTAAAGACATTTGCAGAAGGTTGGAATCATCATCCTCTTTCAACTGAAGGCAACATGTCACCTGCTCAGCTGTGGGTTTGGGGCCTGAGGAATCAACTCATTGACATGGAACTTAACGATGTAAGGTATCCATATAAGTTAAGTAAATCGTGCTTTAGTTCAAAGTATCCAAGTGCTGAACATCACTGGCAAAGAGCAATTGATGTATTGGTGCACGTGTAACTCTCAAAATGTTTACTTTGTCTTTGCGACCAATGGTTCAAATTCAGCACGATAATCTGGCGACTGAAACTTAGGGCTTACTAAAATGTCTATGGCGCCGAACACCGAAACATTGTGTGTTCATGCCTGTTTTGTTTTCATCGTTTGGTCGAACTATTTTAGAACTATTAAGTAGAAAACTTTGTATCATAATGTATCAATCAATTCCATGGGTTCCCGTCCCACCCACCCCCGTTTATCGGGCATTTGTCATTTTGGCGAAAAAAATTTGCAAATGGCCCCACCATGGCCATGGGGTCCAAATAATACAACAAAATCCCCACCCTTGGGGACTTATATTGACGCAAGTGTCCCACCCTAGGCGACAAAATTTCCTGAGGATTTCAGAACCAAAAAATCGAATGCAGGCTATACTGTATCTCGTGTCAATATACCTGTTATTTAAAATCGATTCTGAAGCCATTAGGGACCGGTCATTATTTATGGTGGGGGGTGGCACCGAAGAGAAATGTTTTTCGTGGCAAAAATTTTGCTGACCCAACCATTAAGAAATCAAAAATTTGATTACCCAACCTCAAGTATCATTTAAAAAATAAATACCCACCCCTGGCCAAAAACGTTACAAAAGGATGTCATTCAGTTGTCACACATGACACAAGTCCTTTACCACTTCTGTGATACGTTTGATAACGTTCGGCTTGTGAATGTTTGATAGTTTGATAACGTTCGGCTTGTGAAATTTACTGACTTTTCTGCAGTCTAAAGTTTCATGTTGTCTGCACATTTACTTTCTTTGGAGACACCATTACAAACCGAAAAATGATGAAGATATAGATTGATTTACAGATTGTATTGACATATGACTGTTGACATTCATCGAAGTTTTCAGTCTTCAATATTTGAGTGAGTCATGCTTTGGAAATGATAATAAATTTTTATTACCCAACCTTTGAGTTGTTTCGTTTTTCATTTACCCAACCTTTTACTTACTCAAAATTTTGTTTACGCAACACTTTTCTCTTCGGTGCCACCCCCCGCCATAAATAATGACCGGTCCCTTAATACGGCTAAATGGCGAAACAAGCGACAAATATTCAACTTTTTAAGCTCGAGCAAATTCCCCACCCTGAGGCTAACCTGCAGAAAGCAAATGCCCGACCCAGGGAACAAGTACAGTTGAAAGTGCAGGGAAAATTATGTGTAATACGTTTTCTGTAGGTTGAAATAAACGATTATGGAATTGACGACGATGGCCCATCACCAAATCCTGCATGGAGTGAAGATGCATCTTTCCCAGATGTTATAGAAGTCCCTGACATCTATCTTCCCATTCCTCCAGATGAAGTAGACAGTCACCTAGCACAATTTGACCCACTAGCAAGCAGCCAATATTTTGGAATTGATATCTATTTGCAGGTCCTCACGCATTTAATTAATATTTTTGACGATAGATAAAAATGATACATTCATTATTAAGGCTTAGCTTTGAAATTCTTTATTTGATAACAACAATTACGTTTACTATTAGTATTTCAAGTTCACGTTAGGTAATTGCAACGTCAGTGTCTACGTGTAGGAAGTAACCAACTCACCTCAGATAACTACAATACTGGTCAAAAACAGGTGGTACGCATGGTTTTAATGTCAATGCAGATTTTTGACATATAACATAGTGGGCAAATGCCTTGAATACTCTCGGGCCCGTACCTGCTAAATGGCGGTCAAATAACATTGAAATTAGGCGAGGGAGGAGTTGGAAATTCGAGTTTATTTCTGCTCCTCTGTGGTTTGCTGAGATATATTGACCAGTATTGCAGCCTACCTTTTGGAATACATTGTTTGGAAATTTATAAACAAAGTGTCCAAGAACAATGGTCAGCCAAACAGAAACAATAACAAAATGGGAAGAGTACAATACTGTAACTATTTTGTTCAAAGAATGTTAACTATACCACCTTATGTTTGTAATATTTGTAAGATATATGCCGCTCAACTGGTCCTAGTTATGACGATCCAAATCCTTCACACTCCCATTTTAGGGCTATATCTAAACTCTGCACGAACTTCTTCTCACTTGAATACACCGTTGGTAGATGGATAATGCCAAGACATGCAATTGATTTAGGGAGGGAAGCTTTTTCATCATCGGGTAGGAATTTAATACAAATTAGGTGCGACAAGCCTCTTGGTGGTATCGACCTGTGCCCGGTTACAAACTGGAGCAAACATTTCAACTTCTCCTCACTTGATGAATTAACATATTTTAAAAACCAATCATAACTTTGTTTCTCTGAGTAGTCGGTTGGTTCTTTTAAAAGCACTTGTGATATGAACTTCTCGGCAGTCAAGATCATTTCTGTGTTATAACAAAACAAATCACGACAGGACGTTGGGTTCTCTCTTATAATCTTGCGTAGGCCCATAACATCCAACCCTTCGGCAAAGCTATCTATTTCTAACTTCCTGGAGTAAATTATTTCATTTTCCAGCAAATGTTGAACAAGCATACCTACATTTTGGTAATCTATTTTCTTCTCGATAGGCCAGTGTGATGCATTAATCAAGGCCCAGTATGCATCACACAAGGCATGACCTTCTAAAACATTGTGAATGCTGGACGTGTCATCGATCATCTCCAAAAAATTGTACAGGTTAGCTGTGCCTATGAAATAAAAAAGAAACAAAAAAATGGTTTATTTGAACAAAACACATTTAAAATAGAATATGTAAATAAAATTTCGAAAGACGTTAAAAACTGTAGATTTTAAAATACTAGAAAATTTTATTTTGACAAATATGACAGCGGCAATAGGAAATTTATTATGGCTAAATTTATTATCGCTATCGTATTTGTCTAAATCTATATCAAAAAGTTTATTGATAGAACATTTTACTGGTGAATAATTTTAAAAAGGTGAAGTGAAAAATTAAAAACCTGTGCATAAAAAATTCAATCGAACTCAGTTACTTTTGGATATACATGAAATGAAATTAAAACTAATTATTACCAAAATTAGTAGAGTGTCATTTCCGGAAGTTGAAAAGACAGTCAGAATGGCGTAGAAACGTTCATGTTTTATGACGTCACGGTGAAAGAATGCAGCGTGAATCTTGTACGTTATTTTACTTATTAGGAAGTTTATTTAGTTTGCATTCCCCCCCTCAGTGCCTTCCCACGAACAAAGGTTCTCCCTTTGCTAGAAAGCTTGTTTTGAGCTTGTAACTAAATAAAGTTACTAAATAAGTATAATAACATACAAGTTCCACGCTGCATTCCTTCACCGTGAC
>CACRXK020014760.1:0-12808 GCA_902702795.2 Paramuricea clavata
TCTTTTCTTGCGTTTAAATTCAATACGCATATATGTTTAGCTATATAAGCTTGAATTGTACATTTGCGATTTTGCAAAGAAAATCCCGTGTTTTGTCATATTGCTATAGTTTTTAAGGGACAAATTGACGCTGTAATGGCAGCATACGATTGATACGAACGGCATAAACGTTGTTTTTCAAAGCTATAATATTTACAAACGATATCAAATGAATCGTATTATTAAAGGCTTAGGGAAAGTTTGCGTATTTCTTACAAATATACATTACAAAGTTGTCGTTATAGGCTACGCTTTACGCATCCAGCGTCATACAGTATATCGTGTTTCGGGGATACGTGGTAAACGTGTTGACCAGCCAAACATGGGGTAAACGTGTTGATCAGCAAGTAAAAACTCGCTATTTGCCCACATCTTTTCATTGCGTAACTTATCAGCTTTCCATGTGTTGTAATACAGTTCAGCGGTTGAAATATAAGAAAGAGTTTCCTCGAAAGCATTAACAGGCGGCATATTTTCGATACGCGAGCAAAATTATTGTTGACATTTGAGTTATGTAATTACTTCTGTTAACGAGATTGACCAATGGGAAGCTTTTCCGAAGTTTCTTCGGTCAAGAACAAATTTATCATAGGTATTTAGGCAGGCATTTCCTCAAACAACGCCCTCTCTTTTCCCGCACGCACTAAACGCCTAGGGATCAATAGTTTCACAACTGTGTACAGTTATTTGTTTATCAAGTCAAAATCTCGAAGGTTTTGAAGGTTTAACGATTTGCCAGTGGAGGGCTGCGTCATTTGAGGCATATATTCAAATATTCGTGTTCTGCTTTATTAATTTCTTTTGGGGGGGGGGCATATATTCAAATATTCGTGTTCTGCTTTATTAATTTCTTTTGAAATCAATTGTTTTTATGCTATGTGAACACGAATATATGAATATGCCCCCCCCCCCTAATTATCGTTCTGGCTACGCCACTGCGATTTGCGCAAGATCGGAACTCGATCACGCAATTCCTGGTCCACTATAACTATCGTATACTTGTTATAACTATATATATCGTATACTTGTAGGTATTATGCAATAGTGTGGTATTCTTATAATTTATAGAGTTAAATAGAGAAATGTCGTGAAACTAACCGATCTTTAAAACATTTGAAATTCAGAATAGGCAGTAACTGAAACCAGACCAACATTATGCTGAATACTTCGAAAACAACCTATACTTTATTCTCAAATTTTATGATTAATAAACAATAAATTATTACGCCGCGTTATATATAATTCACTGTTTAACTGTTGAAACCATACAGCATACTGTGCATGATTTCAACATGATATGCATGCATGCAAATTGCGAAGAAAATAGAATAAATCATGTCCGGTCCATGATTTCAGGCAATATTTACGAAGAGATGCCTGCAACTTTCAATAAGGATACACGCAAGCAGAGCAAAATATACGTTCTTCTTCACCTTAATTAAACTGCATGTTTTGTGCAATTGTGCATAGTTCATGCTGACAGTTAGAGTTTCTACATTTAATTCCCTATTATAGCCCCCGTGGATTGACACTCTATTTTGCTTGTATGCAATTCAGATTATTTTGCAGGTTCAATTTCTGCAGATCACAAATTGTATAAATTCATAAAGATTGAACACAAGTTTAGTTTTCAATGCGTTTAATTACTCTTTCTCTTTAGAAATATTCTACATTTATATTAGTTGCATTTTTACTTCCACAGTTTCTTATTTTTCCGTTTCCATGCCAGATTCCTGTCGGTAGAATTTGTTTTCAATATCCCTCTTTTACATCGGTGACTGTAACAATAAAATGTTTAAAAACGAAGGACGTTTGAATGCATTGTACAACTAACCGTTCTCAGGAGAACAGTGCTGCCACTCAATGAGTAAAAGCTGATTTATTAATATTTTCGTTCTTTATAGAGAGTTTCATTGCGTTTATTTACAAGTTATGGTCAATACAGATCATAACGGACCGATAAATAACCGATCCCAGAGTAAGAATTAGGTTAGAATGTAATGCAATATATACCTTTGTCAAGGACCATACGTATCCAACATTGCTTCTGAGAGTAAAAGTAGTGACTCTCTTATCATCCGCGCTCATCCACCAGCCTTTGGTTTTTGCTATTTCGGTTCTTGGACCTAACTCCAAGTTACACCATTTTGTTGAACCACCATTAGGTTTGCATCCCCAAGTATTTCGGATTCTATTTTGAGAGTAATAATAAATTGTTAACGGCTCGGGTTAAGAACGCTTCCATGATAACAATTCTAGCGACAATTCGCAATGCAAATGGTGTTAATTAAATGAAATTAACAATTTCGCTCCGTCACACGATTAGTCGGAGTTTTGGAGGGTTGTACTACAATTGAGGAGGTAATTCGATTGAGACCATGACCGTGGGCGGATTGTAGTATTTCATGGCCATGCATGCACTTGGGCATTGACGAATTACCTAACCAAGTTACTATATATATATATATATATATATATATATATATATATATATATATATATATATATATATATTATTGCTGTTCTCGAGTGTCGAGAACACTACCTCTCCTCTAGATCTATAGTACGAAATCTGCTCCGAAATGAGATAAACATACGGCAAACTATAGTAATAATGTAACATACGAGGGGACATGGAAAACAGCAACGGTGGACGACTGTCACCGAAGGAATGACGAGAAGGGGAAGAGTGGTGGGCCAGAAGAACGACGAAACAACGGCCGCGGACGATAGCCCATCCATCGCGATGAGATCGACAGGGGCGAAACGATGCCCAACCGACGGAAAACGACACGGTTCCACCGTACGCGACTGTGCTTAAAACGTATACAACCTAGTATGCCTAACGTACCCCTAGCGTATTCCAGCGTATATACTGTTGTCGTATGCGTGATATTTTTCATACGCTGACATACGCTAGTACGATACGCAATAGTGTGACAGGGCCTTTAGCTAGGCAACGATTTACACTCCAAATTGTAATAGTTGTTAGCAATTGCCCGGTGTCACATCACTTTCACAAGATTTTAAGTCATTATGGAAAGGGCAAAAGATGCATGTTGATTGGCTGATAATTAATAATTAAACTTTTTTATTTCGACCATTTTCATTTCTACCATGCATTGGTCAAATACTTTCTATGTATAAGATTCTACATGTCGGTACATCAGGGTGAATGCCACAATCTCGTACATATAATTAACATAGTACACAAATAATGAATGTTAATGAGTGGAATGGTAAAAATATTTGCATAATGTAAAGGTATAATTCCGTGAGGCGATGGCCAAGTCGAATGGAAAATTCGATCTTTCACCGAATGAAAATATTTTCACTATTGCACGATTGAAAGCATTCATTATTTGTTTCATATTCCACCAAAATGCTGAAAATATTTAATAGATCAATTATTAATAGTGGGTTCGTTAACTTTCGCCATCATTTATACCCCGATAGGAATGTGATTACTACTTCAGGCAAGATTTCCCAAAGTTGCTGGCTGGCAATAAAAACTGCTAATTTACAATGGACTATAAAAATTGTTGGAATCGATTTCAAGCAACTGTGCATGCTTCATGAAATTTATGAAATGACTTCATTAAATATTTGAAGCGCAAAAAGTACTATTTAAAACACGAGCAGGAGTGCTTTATCAGATATAAAATACGTGAGGCCAGCTCGAGTGTTTTACATCTGAAGCACGGACTGCAAATGTTTTAAAATGCCTTAAAACGACCTATTTGAGAGTCCATTGGCGAACTAATTTTAAAACTAAACTTCTAAGGCGAGAAAATCAAAGCTAAGGTTTATGTAAATGAAAAAGTTTTTTATCACATATAAAAACAACAGACACGGCAGTGATTTGTTTTGACTTTTACTCATGAATTTTTAATGAATTTTTAACTTGTTTTGGTAACCTTACTGTTCAGTTTGCCGTGAATTTTATTGTTTTTTTACCTTGCATGAGATTGATACTTATAAAAACTCTCATATAGCTCCAAATTAAAATGATCAAATCTCTTGAATATGTAAAATTATACTCAATTGCCATATACCTTTTTTGTTGATGTCCATAAATTTCCCAGAATGTAGGATCGCCATCTTCAATTGTTGCTCGGGCCTTTCCATCGATTATATTAAAGGACACGTATTGACCACAATACCCGTTTGATGGACAGTCATAATTGTTTTGAATGGTGAAAAGATGTTTCCCGTGGGGGATTAACTTAAAAAAGCAACCCGCGTTTTCAACAGTAAGGTATGGGTTATCATATGGCTTACGCATATTATCTCCTACTCTACTCCAGCCTAAGGGAGTTAAAGGCTTTTTCCAAATATGTGGTGTAATGCACCAGGTACCTGCAAGAGACCTATCATAGTTTGGAACTTTAAGCATCGTAGTTAAATATGAATCGGTGATTGGGTATTTATCAGGGTCGTAATAATGGATTACTGGTTTTGAGATATCAACCTCAAACAGGAACTTAAACCAATTTTTCTGTTTAATTCGCATTTTTCTTTGTACGACAAGCATGGCGGCTCCATGAATTTTGACTTCTTCTGGCATTAGCGTAGCCGTCTCCATCAAAATCATATCTTTCAAAATGGCAACATTTGTGTAAACTTCGATATATTTTAAAAGTTTTCGAGAGGTTTTGATCTCGTTTTCTTTTATAAGCGTGCGTATTATACCAGAAAGTTTCCCCATAAATTTAAGGCCTTGCCATAAAGGTACAGAGATTGCTATCATATTTGCTTCATTGACAGTTAGCTTACGATTATACTTGACTAACGAATCAACATAAGCTTTAGAACTATCAAATAGTTCCATAATACCTTCCGCTTCTTCCATGAGTGAACGATCTGCATATTTTTCAAGCGCTTCATCGATTTGTTCCCGGACAATCTCACCCACAGTTTTCTGTTTTTTCTTGCCGCCAATTCCAAACAGACTTAGCAATCCTGATACGAAATTCAATGCTACATTAACAATTTGACCCGTGGGTCCAGCAGCTACGGCAAGGGCACCCACCATATTAATTGCCCCCCTTACGGCCCCCACGGGATCATCACCAGCATTCGCAATTTTTTCAATCTGAGATGCAGCTACATTCATTGAGATCATCAATGCATTTCTGTCGCCATAAGGAAGTGAGCTCCATTTACTTCTCAGACCACTTAAACCAGTTTTTGCACCGTTAGCATCTGCACCCAACTTATTGAACGCATCATCTAGTTTGGTCATGGCAAGTGGAGGATCTGAAAATGAGAGAAAATCATTATAGAAAAATCAATATTCTGAATTCAGACATGCATATAACTATTACGCACAGTCTCTGTCTCTGTCTGGCCTGTCAAAATGAAGTTGTGTAGCATTTTAATAGTTTACTTGAAATACTGATTTATGTTGATCATTATGAGTGCTCAGTCAGGCTTTGTGATGAATACGGACTATAATTAAAGTACAATTATATTTCATTTTATTTTGGTCCCAAGAAAATGGGTGAATATATCAGAAATAAAGCGTTTGCGTAGACCGTACTGGAGTCTTCCACCAGGTTTAATTTAATTTACAGCAAAATATAGCCTACAGCATGTCATATATGGAATTCGGTTCATTGATCAAGCTTGTAAAAGGATTCACGTTCCGAACGAAGGACCTTCGTCAGGAAGTTTTTAAACAAAGACCATTCTCAAATAGGCGTAGAACAGTAAAAAAGTGGGAACTGATCCAACTTTTTCGCTGACCAATCACATTGCGAAGATTTTCGCTTCACTTTGCGTGAACAAATTCCCCTGGTGGAAAATGGGCTTTAGGGCCTCCTCTCGCACTTCACTATTATGGTCTATGTAATGTAACTATCAGACGCCTGTTCTAAAATGTTTGAAATAATTATGTAATAGGCTATTATATCCTGGTTGATTTATATAAGTATACTTAAGTAAAAAACAATTAATTACTTCCATCGTCGTACACATCTTTCAAGGTTGACTCATCTCTTTGCAATTTATCAACACCATATTCGTCCTGTTCCTTTCCAGCCTGTTTAATTAATATGTTTTAGAATAAGTTTTAAGCCGCAATTAAAATTCGGAACGTGTATAACGTTTCGCGCAATTTGATTGGCTGGTTAGCTCCGGACATTCTTGCATTCACCTCCGGACCAAAACAAAGTGTCCTTCAATTTCTTTCCGGCTACACAGGAGCATTTTTTTTTTACTAAACAAAGCTATGTTTTAGAAACATTTTCCTAAATTACTAAAAGCTTGTAAATACTGTTTTGTTCACAACTATATTGCAGAAGCTGTGCAATACATTTAATGTTTATTTTGGGCGTTTTTTTTTGTCATTTTGGTTTTATTCCTGCCCCAAGCATTTCAGAAATTTGAAACCAAGGTCAGGTATATTAAATAAAATGGATGCTGTTCATTTTTTAATGCATGCATATAAATAGTCATACCGATCAGAACAGAAACAATATTTCAGTGTTAATGCTAACATTTGTGCCACTTTTTTTCTTACGTCTAGTCAGAAAACGTACGCTTCCAAGCTTTTGATATAGCTAATCAAAGTATTCTGTATGATCTATCACAAACTCCGTAAGTTTTGTTTTCCCCTAAAATTTCACCCCTAAACAATCTGATCAATATTAATGGCCATTTGCATTATAGACTAAATTATAATCTAGACAAAAATTTCATCACAGCTTGAAAGAGCATCACAATATTAGTAATATTCCAAAGTTTCATTGCGAAATGTTGTAAAATGCGGATAATACAGCCATGCGAAGTTTGCCGTTTTTCAGTCATTTTGTAGTACGCACGGGAAATTGACAGCCCAGTCGGGTGTTGGGGCATCAATTTCCCGTTTGTAATACAAAATGACTGAAAACAGCAAATTTCGCAAGACTATATTATCGCCGTATTTTACAACATTTCGCAACGAATCTTTGGAATATTACTAATTTAATTTGTGATGCTCTTTCAAGCTGTGATGAAATATTTGTCTAGATCAAAATTTAGTCTATAATGAAAATGGTCCATTACACGCTAATGTTTGCATAAAAGAGAATTATAGTCTTTTAAGTTCGTTACTCACTCTTTTGACCCCTATTGTACAATGTCGTCTTACATAGTCAGCTTTTTCTCTCTAGACCTATATAATTTACTTACTTCTTTGAGTAGATTCTCAATCCATCCTGGGCTCCCTTCATTGGTCAATATACCATCACCACCTTCTTCTATAAAGTAATTTTATATCATGACGTATTAGAAAACGGTCTAAAAATATTGTGGTATTATTCAAATGAGCCAGGCCAGCCCGGTTAGCTTAAACGAAACTTGTCAGAAAAATGTTTTCCTGACTATATAAGATGTCTTCATCGTTTAAACAAACTTTGTATAGGTAATCATGCGATGGCGAGAACAATTAGGGATTAATAGTACGAGTGATGTTTGGAAATTTTGCCAAAATTGAACGAGCCGCCGGGGCGAGTCCAATTTGGCAAATTTCCAAACATTACGAGTAATATTAATTCCTAATTGTACGAGCAACATCGCATGATTACTTGCTTATTATTAGCACGAAAAATTGGATACGTATACTTCTCAATGTCAACATCATATTCTCTCGCCAAAGCCCAGTTCTGCCAGACTTTCAACCAAAATTTGGTGCTTTTGTTCGTATTTTCATTTAGTTCCTTTGATAAACCAACATTTGGTGCTTTTGTTCGTATTTTCAACTAGTCCTTCTAGGGCAATTTCATTTCACGTTTGTGTTTAAAATATCTTTCCGCCATTTTGATTATTTTGGGAAAATCATTAATTGTACTGCAGTACAATTAATGAAATAATTGTACTCCTCTCAACCAATCAGCATCCAGTAATTTTGTCATGCTAATAATAAATACTGTTACTGGAATCAAACTAAAACAATGTAATTTTGGGTGTTCATCAAAGCCGTGATACGATAATGCTTTTAATTATCAATTTAAACGAATCATCCCGGTTAACTAGCCCCAGTTCAGCTCCATATGAACATGTCAATATGAACAGTCCCTAAAATTCAAGGTCAACGTTTCCGGTGAGAGGAGAAACCGAAAAATCCAGGGAATAACCTACTGAAGACATTGTAGCGGAAAAAATCAACACTAGCACAAAGCTTATCCTACCTAAATAAATTACCTTATCCCCCAGATCTGCCACCCATGCTCCACCCAAATCCTTTAAATTTTTTACTATATTTTTCAAGCTAGTGTCTGTGGGTAATGTATGACAAACAAGAACAAAATCAAATATAAAGAAACTGTATGACAATTATTACCTTGTGCGCCGTTAAGAAAATTAACAAGACAGAGTATTACAAATATCAAAATCTTCATTTTCATAATCCTGGAATAAAAATATCGGGGTTAATTTAATTACAGTACTATAGTGTATGGTATTTTTGGAATAGTCAAGTTACGTTAATATCCAGATGTGATATCCAGATGGGTAATTTGTTTGGATGCAAAAAATGTTAATAATCACTATACGTACTTTTTATTGGATCTATTGGATACATGATTGGTAGAATGCGGTGTGACAAAACGATTCATATTCTCAGAAGACAACCGGATTTGAAATCGTATCAGAGCTTTATCCAGTATAGGAGTATTTTTGTGAATGGAGGTAGTCGTACATTAAAATTTTGTCCATGCATTCGTGGATTGAAGAGCGCTTAAATTAGTCCATTTTGTTTGTGCAACAGTAAAAGCTGAATTAACTTTGATTAAGCCTAATGGTGTAAAGTTTCTGATGTGAATGGCCGTCTCGTCCGACACGGTTTTGTAGCCATCATGCATTACTGCCATTACACCTCTATTCTGCATCATAACTAAACTTTGTAGACAATCACAACGTTGCACATTTACAAATACAGGCTGGAGAACAAAAATGGTGAGATGTATTATTGTATGCAGTAATCTCACCTGTTTGGATCGTACTTGCGTTCTTCAAATTCTTCGACCCAATCAATTCAGCAGATTTGAGTGGAGTGATTGAGGTCGATTTAATCTGAGCTCTTTTATAGTCTCGTGGTTTCATTTGTAATAAATCAGTAAAATAAACAATTTATATTATTCTATAAGCAAGCAATTTCGGTTCCCAAATTTAAATTAACTGTTGCGCAAGTGTGTAGAATTCTTCTTCAATTCAAGCATTTAGCTCTTAATTAAATTAATCCGTAATTTGAATAAAGAAAATACAAAAAGATCAAAATCACTGGATTGTTAATTTTATTTTGCTTTAACATAACACTTTCTCCACTATAATGCAGGATGAAGGGTTAAGGTACGTTTGCACGCTGCGATCTGCATGTCGTGTTTGATTCGCATTCTGGCCTATGAAAACTATACTTCTGACGTCACAATCCGGCTTATTTATGGAGAAATTTGAAATGCAACCAAGTTATGTGTGCATATTTGTTTATTCATGCTCTATAATACCGGAATGGTATACGACAAATCGTACGGTATATGTAAATGTACCTTTATATGAAGTGAAGCAACCCAGAAAAGAACTTTTTAACTCACTTGCCTTGAAGGTAAATGCATACAAAGCTTTTTGGTTTCGTAGTAAGAATTTTTCTTTTTAAATAACAGTTGTGGAGAAACTCCTAAGCAGATATTTTTCGTTTTTTTGAATTTTTCCTACTTCAGTAGGTAATCTACAATCCGGAAAAAAATTGGACTGGCTTTGAAAAAGAAAATTGATTAATATTCAATTATATCTCGTAAATTTTACTATATTTTTTTAATTAAAGCTACAAAATCTTTATAATAATGTCGCTAAGATTAGATAGAGAAGTACTATAGATGATTAACTGCATTATTGCACATAAATTATATGCGTTCATCGACATGAGACGATATCTTCGAAATCAAGTTTACCGGTCATTTGAAAGCCTTAAGGTATATAATAAAGATTTTTATGCACATGTAATATCCCAGGATGCACGTAGAAAGTTTAATTTTGTTTTTAGAAAATTTTGTCCCAGGCTGCAGCGCGTAAAATAGTTTTGTAGTTTTTCTAGAACATCTAGTAGTATGCACTATATGCACAGTTTTCATTATTATTATATGAAATAGGTCATAGTTAAACCCTATACATGCATGGTTTGCTGTTATAAATACTATTTTCCAAGGAGGTCTAAAGGTTTGATTAAATTTTAATTAGTATACATATACCTTTTCAATTGAAGTTGATTTTGGCAACACCTGTAACATAGTTTGTCCAAATTCAAATATGCCGTAGTCTTAATAAACCGCGGCTAAAATTGGCCTAGAATTGAATAAAATCTTTGAAACCGGCCAATTGTTGCGGCAAATTTATCGTTTATCCAAGACAGTCCTTTGTGACTTATTAAGCCGAGACTATAATTACACGCGACTAAATAGAGTACGAGCTAGAGACAGCTAACACATATCCTCGATGGATTTTTTCTTCCACGAAAATGTAAAAATAATTTTAATAATAAATTGAACAATTAAAAAGACCATGAACTTTCTCTCCTTCTTCTTTCATCAAAGTCGGTAGAAAACGTACTGTATATGCATATGGACTTAACATATATATTCTGTCTTTTACATAAATAATTTTTTTTTAATCTAAAAAAGCAACATATGTTCTACGAAATCTGATTGCTTCCGAAACAGGTCAAATTAAATTATACGAATCGTCGTTGAATTATCCTGTGTGTCAAAATGCGTCGTTAGTTTCAAATTGTTTTAATTTTGAGATTTTGTTTTACAAGTACTCTCTTCCTAAGCTTGTCGGCTGATTACATGGCTTTGGATAATGCCAGGCTTTTTTAAATTAAACTGATCATAAAATTAATTTAACTTTTTCATTTCTGCATTGCCGCCAAAATAATAATATGTTCATGGTCGGAAAAAGAATTGAAAATAATAATTGCATTAATATAAATCGATAAAATTCAGATAAACTCCAAATCATTGCCAATGATCAAGCATGTAGTTGGAAGATGTGTCTAAACTCACGCGGTAGATTTCAAAGCGCAAAAATTAAGTTTTTCAGTCAAATTTGTCGGATTTTGCCTCAAAATTTTACTGATTTTAATAAACTGACAGAAATGATTTAATAAAATAAATTTATTCTCATTTTCTATACCTGTTGTAACTAGTTTCTATACCTGTTGTAATTTGAATTATAGAGGCCTAATCCAATGCTCTGTGGTTATAATTATTTGCATCATGCATGCAAGTGTATAAAATTATGTAATATCGAATATAAAGCTCGTCGAGTATGCGGTTTCATGCATGTATATACTTTATTATTATATGGCTTTTCAAAATTCTCTATTCTGATTGGTTGACAAGCGGTCCGTAAAAACCCATATCCGGACCGTATATTTACGAATCTGGACCGGTGTCCCGGATGTCGTTTATCTGGCGGGAAATTTTTGCTTTGCAAACAGAGAAATTTTTTGCTTTTTAAATTTCCAATTGTGCTTTACAGATAAAAATTTCAAACAACCAAATTGTTTTTGATTGAGGTTGCATGCCTACCGTATAATTATTGTTACCCAGTGAAACTGACGATAGCCGATTTAATTCGCGCGAAAAGCATATGCTCACAGACTCAGTTCAGCCATATAATAAACCGATTATTGACCTCGCTTGTTCGGTCTGTACTGTGAAATATCAGCCCTCTGTTTTTTGCATGGACCTCGCTCCTTCATCGCTCAGTCCATACTAAAAACCTCGGTCTGATATTTCACAGTACGAACCTCACGCTAGCTAGGTCAATAAGCCGTTATTATTATTATTATTATTATTATTATTATTATTATTATAATAATACAGTGACCAGCGAGGTAGGCAGTTCACGCTCACGGCGCTCCTGTACTTTTTGAATAGTTCATGTAGTTTAACTGCACTAACATTAGTTTTGAGCTTTTGGAACTTCACCTTGAGTATGAAAGGGATCATTATGGTGCTTTGTGTGGTATTGATCGTTATCTTTGGGCAAATTTTGACCGGCAATGCAACGATATGTGAGTATTGTGGAAAGGATTTCAAATCGCTGGGCAGACATCAATGGCGTTGCAAATCACGAACTGGTGTCGGAAACTCACCTAATACGGAGAGAGCGTCTTCTTCAACATCTGCGGACAATAATGCATGTACGGTAGGGTCGACTAATGTCGCAGGAGAAAGTTTTATGTGTTATTGTGGGCGTACATTTAATAGTTATCGTTCACTAAATTTACATCGCCGATCATGCTTTGTACAGAATAACCCGTGCTTTGCTGAACTGTTTGCTCAACAAGATGATAGCATTACTATTGCAAATAGTAATGAAAGCATGACCGAAGTTCTGTTTCCGACCGATAAGTTTAAAGTGTTATCAGGAGTAAAACTTCCTCGATCGGATCTTAGTTGGAAAGCAGCTAACGAGTTTTTTCAGTCGCAATTCAGTGTTAGACCAGAGCTGCGAGACTTGGATTCGGAAATTGTATTCATGAATAACGTTATCTGGTCTTACTCTAAAGATACATGTGGTTTGATAAAGTCGGCTAATAAATTTGAACACTATAGAAGTATGTCAAAATCAAAGTTAAAAAAATGCTTAAAAGATTTAAAATCGAACGGAGGCAGCTTGGAGGAAATAAAATTTGTCAGTAAGTTATTGCGAAAAAGAATGCAGTCAAGCGTTAATGACCAGCGGGATTATGAAAATGAATTAAATGAGAACTTTTGGAAATTTT
>CACRXK020014761.1:0-12807 GCA_902702795.2 Paramuricea clavata
GTCCTTCAGTTTTATGCTCGGCAATAGGAACACCTAACGTGCGGAAGGTTAGCAACATGCTAGAAAGGCTAGTTTGGCATGCTTGAGAAGGTAGCCCAGTTTGGGCCGGTGGTTCCATGATGAGAAAATCGTCTAGAATGTGCCCAACATAGCTTATAAAACACTTGTTGAGTAAAATCCATTCAAGTGCATCCGAAAGTTGATTGAAAATATACGGCGCACTACGCAGACCAAATGGCAACACTTTGTCAAAATAATAGGACTTGTTCCAATATATGCCTAATAACTTCCAGTCGTCAGGATGAACAGGGAATTGACGAAAAGCAGATTCTATGTCAGTTTTAGCTAGATAAGTGCCTCTGCCTAATCGGATTAAAGCCGCAATTGCGTCGTCGATTTTTATGTACTGCAATGAAAAGTCGTCTTTCTCGATAAAGGAATTGATTAATTCTCCCGTTTTTGGAAACGAGAGGTGAAAAATGGTTCGAAATTTATCTGAATGCTTTTTAGGTACAATGCCAATTGGCGAAACCTGTAAATTAGCAAATGGCGGATTGGTGAAAGGACCAGCTGTGTGGCCAAGAGCAACTTCCTTAGCTAAGTTAGTTGAAACAATAGTTGGATTGTCAATGGCAGACTTGAGGTTTTTCGAAAATTTTGACATGCGAGGACCATCGTAACCGAAACGAGCACCGAAACGCAAGTCTGAACAGAGTTTCAAAACGAATGATGAATTGGGATGCCCACAAAGAGCACCTTCAAGCGCGTCAACGCGAATTGGCGTAACTACAGTATTATCTAAAGGTATTGAATTACTGATTATATATACTACACTTTAAACTAACAGTTCTATTTTCTGTTCGTCTTCGCGGAGCTACGGGCGGATTGTGAAGGGTGGTCGTCGTTGTGATCGTTTTCCCCATGGGATTGTGGACATTGGTACCCAGGATGGTTCCCCCCACAGCCAATTCGGTTACATCGGTGAGTGTAAGGGCAATTGGGTCGTAATGGGCAAGGTCTACCCCTGTTGTAGCTGTGGCAAATTCTGTCCCTCGCTGCCCCAGCTTTGTTTGAGGGTCCGTTAGAAAAAAGGGAATAATCTTCCCGCAACTGAGTAGAGCTAGCGGTGAAAATACGCAACCATAACTGCATGTCAATGTTGGCCCACGACAATCTTCGACACGCGGCGGCTTTATAGCGAAATTTATGATCATATATGCACCAGCCTAAACCGCCATGCGTTTTTGCCGCATGACGGATGGTTTCCATGTACTGTAAAAGTTCTGATGCACGATTTGGAAATTTTTGTACTATGATTAACATATACGTGTTGAAAGCGGTTGTCCACTCTTCAATGTTAGTCAGCACTTGAGGCTTGCGCGGCGTTAATGAGATTCCCGTAGAGGAAATTGTGAAACCCACGTTGTCAGAAGAATCGGAACCAACATTTAACTTATTTAAATTTTTTGGCAATAATTTAGCAAGCTCAAAAAACTCACCACTTTTGATGTCACGAACGTATTTGTTTGGAATCTCTGGCGTGAATCCCCCATCTGCTTGCTGGATTGAGGCAACAGGTCCATGGGATGAAGTCTGCTGCTGCTGGAGCTCGCTGGAACTTAAAAATGGAAATTGACCAAGCTGTTCTAGCCTTTCGAGTGGCGTTGGCGGTGGCGGGATAGTTGGCTGCTCATCTACACGGGTCGCGGTTGTTGTGGCGTGTTGGCTTTCGAAGAAAGACGAAATCGACTGCGAAACAATCTGCGTGATCTGTGCCAGTTGGTCGGCGCTGAAGCTTTCCCTTGCGTTGGAATTAGATAACGTGTTGTTTACTGGAACGGTTTGAATGTTGGATTGCGGCGTATTCGTGTTTAGACGTTCTCTTTCGTTGTAGACGCGTTGTAAGTACCCGTCGGCCGCCAGCGCAGGAAAAGTTGAGTTCGCGGCAAAGGTTCTTCAACTCTAAAATTGATAACTCGCCCAAATTGCTCGGTACTTCGACGGACGGTTGAATACTGGATGGTCGTTGATCCTGCTGACAAACTCGTGATCGTGGTTTGCTAACTCTTGGCATTATTTTTGGTGGACGGTTAGAAATGATAAACGTGAAACGATTAACTTTTTAAATGACTTTTTTAAATCAGTCTTTACAGCTCGCAATCCAAGTAAGAATGATATAGGCAGATAAAGCTAACTCGGATATCTGCCCATGTTTAACTATAGTTTCATTGTTATAGTTTGATGAATAGGTCAAACATAGTGGTTTGGACAATAATTAATAAACGATACTGGGTGCAGTAGCCTACGGGTTTGGAAAGCAAATAATGAAAGTCTGTGATAGAGTCTTCCTTTGTTTAGACAATAGTAGCTTTCGAGTTGGCTTAACATAGACATTTTAAATCTATAATTTTTAGGTCTAGCGCATTGAGTATCGTCCATTAACAATAATTTGTACTCGTAAAAATTACCATACTCCATTTCTGGGGTTAAAATGTAACTCCACTTTTGGGGTTAATCTAACTCTCATATTGGAGTTAAAACCTAACCCCTATTCAGGGGTTATATAATTTTAACTCCGTTTTAGGAGTTAAACCGGTACTCTTGAAGACGTTTCCTCATCTTTTTAATTATTTTTACACATTTTTAAAAATGTTATGAAAACCAAAACCATGAAAAAATATCACTTAGTTTTCATTACATTAATAATTGCGTAGAAATGATTAAAAAATGAGGAAAAATCTTCCGAGAGCGTTAGTTTAATACGGAACGCTTTCTAACGACTTACTGCAACTTATCTCGTAACGGGGAATTAGTAACGATCGAGAAACCTTGCAATAAGTCTAATTACACTAAGTCAATTGTTTCATCTAAACCAAAAAGTACGCGAGAAAGTTTTCTGTGAAATATATTTTATACCAACTAGCCATGTATTTCTAGAATTAAAGCTCTACAACTTGATTTCAAACCATGCATCATTGACACATTAAGTCAATCCACAACTGAATCCATATACGTTTGTCAAACACAACAAGTGCTGTCACAATGGTAGAAATTCAGTAAGTGTGTTTACAGTACAGTACAGTACAGTACAGTACAGTACAGTACAGTACAGTACAGTACAGTACAGTACAGTACCTTTACATGGTATCATCCTGATTATAGCAACAGACGAAGCAAGATATTTCTAATCTTGCATGAAATTGAATTAATAATTTCATCTGAAATTAACTCATTAATGGACTTATTATTAGCATGACAAAATTACTGGATGCTGATTGGTTGAGAGGAGTACAATTATTTCATTAATTGTACTGCAGTACAATTAATGATTTTCCCAAAACAAACAAAATGGCGGAAATGTATTTTAAACTCAAGCGTGAAATGAAATTGCCGTGGAGGAACTGGATGAAAATACGAACAAAATCACCAAATTTTTCTTTAACAAAAGAACTAAATGAAAATACAAACAAAAGCACCAAATTTTGGTTGAAAGTCTGGCGGGACTGGGCTTTGGCGAGAGAATATGATGCTGACATTGAGAAGTACGTATCCAATTTTGTCATGCTAATAATAAACAAGTAATCATGCGATGTTGCTCGTACAATTAGGGATTAGCTCATTAACTGGCAAGCTGTTACAATGTTACCACCCCCTAAAGTGGCAAGCAATATGGCGAATTTATGCCAAAATGCCAATATCTCAGAAACAATTGCATAAAAAAGTCTGATCTTTTCAACCAAACATGAATGATATATGATTGACCAAATTTAGTTTAAATGACCTTGCATACCTATATATATCATTAGTTTTTTCAGTCAGTATTTTTATTTATAAAGCAGTGACACTTTGTTTTCCATGTCACTCATCACCTAAAGGGGCAATATCTCCATAAATTTATATAAAAACCAAAAAAAAAAAATTTACTAAATTAATACATATCTATATTACAACCAATTTTCATCTTTTGGGATATGAATTATGAAATTATCAAAAAATTTAAAAATTACTTCTTTGCTTTTTTGGGGCATCTTGTTTACAACATGAAATTTATAACAGTAACTAAGTGTTCAAGTTCAACAATGTGTGCAAGCCAAAACACAGTGTTTGTACATCTTTAAAGTTTTTTGATTGCTTCAAATATATTTAAAAAGACACATAGTGCTTAAAATTATTTATTTTAATATAAACCAAGGATGGGAAGGTGAGAAAATGGGAATTTTCTGAGGTGTTTTTAACACAGACAATGACAGCCGACATTTTGAAAGGCACTCTGCGGTGACAAAACTAAAAGCTATTCACTTCTGTACTCAAAGCACTGAAAAGCATCATAAAGAGAAAAACACTTTAAATTAAACACATGCCAGGTAAGACTTTTAGCTCAATATTTTCATGCTTCTATTGGGAAAACAACGGTTTAAAAGCCAAAATTATTTTGCGCGCCAATGTAGGCTGCTATAAAATGTCAGACAGGCGGTTTCTTTTGAAGTCTGGCTCTGAAAAACAATCTCCTTTTTTGAGTTTGAAATAAGCCTTCATAAGGACTATTGTGTAGAAATGTTATCTATATCCTCACATGAAAAAGGTAACCTAATTTTCAGGTATTCCACATAGCTATAAAAGGGTGAAATAAGAAATTTCATCTTTGGTTGTTTGTCAGACGTGAGAAACCACATTAGTGCCATTTTGTCACGCGTGCTATTTTATAAAATAAACACCTCAAAACCATAAACCTTTAGTTCAGAAAATTACAAAGTTTCCCATAGACATTATTAAAAATGTTCTAGTGAAGCGATTTCATGATAAATAAGTGAGCAATGGGCCCAAAAGAACTGCTAAGGTTAGTTTTTGTTAGGACTTCAATTTCATGGCTTCCCACAAAGGAAGCCATTTCAGAGGGAAGCAACATTTAACAAACCACCGTCGCGACCTATTTTGATAACTTTTCCTTCTGATTCAACGTGTAGTTACTAGAAAATGATGTTGCATCAACATTATTATCTGCTTTATCGATTTAAAGTTTTATAGGGGATATAAAAAACAGTAAAAATGCATTTTGAAAGCTTTACAACTCAAGTGCGGACTTTTTGAATATTCGCACGCTGCAAGCAAGCGCGTTTATTCAATACACTTATTTTAAACCACAATACGTCTGAAACGAGTTGTCATTTTAACACTAAATTGATGAAAATAGATATAACAGTGATTTTGGAATATCCTACTTATTTAGTGTAATTTAATACTCGAAGTATTCTTGCCAAAAAAGGTCAAAAAGATCACATACGCACACAGTAAGTGTCGTTTGAAATATACTTTAGCTAAAATAACAACTTGAACAAGAAGACCAACAATGGGGTCACGAAAACAGTCAAAATTGCGGCCAAATTTGCATAAACAGTTCGTCTAATAAGATAACTTTAAACTAGATTCAACCAACATTAATGCGGTCGAATTTTGTGAGTGTTTGATTGCATATTTCTACTCAAAAATACCCTTTAAAAAATCGTATCTGCTCACTTGAGTTCCGTGTTCATCTTTCTTGTGATTTCCGACTTCTATTTTTAATAAAGTTTGGAGAAATCCTCATCTTTTTGGCTGAAAATCCCGCGCAAAGTTCACAGAAGAACTTGGCCCAAAACGTCAATACATTCGCTTTCCTTTCATGCCAAATTTTCGTTGTAAATCATTCAAAAACGTCTTCTTTTTTCTCTTTTAAAACTTGCTGTGAAATCCTTCTTTGAAACAATAACGCCATTATTCATTATTTTTGAAAAACTAAGGTTTTAAACTTGAAAAACTTTGCGAGTTTTTGGCCGATTTTCTTGCATGATACACCGTTGAAAAGCTCGAATTTCGCGTTCTATTTTCGTATCCGTTGCTAGGCAACCCGATAAACACGTGCTCAAATATCATGCCCGCAAGTTGAGGTGTCATTTGAGGGCGTATGCGGGCGCATTGCCAGTTACCCACTTGCCAATCTCAGGGCGCATCCGGGCGCATTGCCAGTTAATGAGTATATTAATGGTACTCGTGATGTTTGGCAATATTTCCAAACATCACTCGTACTATTAATCCCTAATTGTACTCGCCATTGCATGATTACCTATACTAATGCCCAACATTTCCCCTTTGACAAGTAAATTTTCTTGTATATAGACACAGTAAACTGACAAAGTACTGCAGAACACATTAACCCATATGCATTATAACCTTATGGACTGAACTTTGCACTGGATTTTTCAAATTGAAAAGTAGGAATTATGTTGTTTTGTTACAGGCAAGGTGATCTGTTTATCACTACCTGTATGGCAATAATACTTGATTGCCTCACACCACAAATTTTACTTGTCAAATAGAGGCAGCTTGGCATGTACAATGAGACAAGGATGGGTAAAAAACAAAGACTGTACTAAATTAATCAATACACAGTAGATCACCTTGGTAAAGTAGTAAATAAGTATGACATATGTTTCATGTAGGCAGCAAAATAATAAAGTGCCTGTAATTAGCTTCATCCTGAATCTGTTGATGGTGTTCGCCCTTTTTCGATCAATATACATGCAAGAATCAATTGGATTGCTCAAGAGAGTTTCTTTGATGAATTCATTTATACAGCATGACATAGTTGACACTTATCGACATCAAACCAAATCAAGATCTTGATGTAACACAATCGGTTTCAATGACCATATCCAGGCTATGATTCTTTTCCACCTGGAGTGTTTTGGTATGCTAGTACCAACCTACAATATTAAATAATAGGCATTTAGCCTACCACATGGCAAATGTGAAGCTTGTACTACATCTAAGACACATTTTACTACTGGTTTTCAAAGTTGTGACTTCAAAAAAACTTGAGTAATCATAGGCATAGCTGCAAAAACATGCCAATGTTGATAGAGGAACTAATTTCATATTATAATATTTATATCAAACTAGTTTTCCATGGTTCTAAAATGGAATTCATAGAGGAAGCCATTGTCAGTTGCCTCTGGGTCCTAATATTCTTAACACCAAATAATTATGAGATTGTACTGAGCCACTGAGGGCCTCCCAGGGCTGGTTTTAGGAAACCAGGGAACAATGCATGTTTTGCAATCAGAATTCACAGCCAAAAAAAGAATGATAGAAAACAAGGGACGATAAAGTTTGGAAAACAAGTACACATTGTGAAATCTTTGTGGGGGAAAAAGGGAAAATTTGCAAGGGAATACATATCCCCCATAGGTGCCCTAGCTCTTGTACTCTACAGTGACTTAAAAATATTAGTTTTTGCACCTTAATTATTTGAAGCTTGAGCCATCATTGCTGCAAAGAAAGCCATGATCAATTCTTCTTCTCGATATGCCTACTGAATATAAATATAAAAAACTTATATCAGATTCTAAAATATAAAAGCTTCATCACGTTTCAATGGTTGCCCTCTTTTGACTATAAATGTATTGCATTTTATAAATTTTCATATACCAGCAGAAGCTAATTTTTATAAAAAAAAAACAGGACAGAAGATCTCGTCCTGATTTATTTGCCTGTTAAACTGCTATTTACCTGGTCTTTGAATCATCTTTCTCAAGAAAGGCGGCTTTCCTTCTGGAAAAAGCTGGCCTGGCACATCATGTAAAATTTGCTGAAGGTCCATTTCAGTCTTGCAAGAAAGAAATACTATTTCAATCTGCACTAGAAATATTTTAAATGTTGACAGCCTGGACAGTCGCCGTGTGTTCTGCCTGTTTGAACGCGAAACCATCACAGGCTTGTTTGTAGGAAAATTGAATGCAATATACCAAAAATATAACATAAAAGTCCATAGGACACAACCTTACCTTCAAATATATATTCTAAACCAGAACATCGGTACTCTTCTTTCATTTTTCTGTAAAAATATCCAAGTTTAATCAAGAAAATTTTGTGCTAAAACCTGAAGTACAAAATCTCAACAAAAAATGAAGAAAAGAGCGGGAAAATAATTATCCCGGTCGGGAAATTGAACTCTTGTTGATTACTGGATGCTAATTGGACGGATTCCTAACTAACTACCGGGGAAAATTTCCCTCGGCACTTTGCGTTAGGGATGGGCGATACCAGGATTTTTAATTCGGTACCGATACCGATACTTTTAAGATCGGTATCGGCCGATACCGATACCTATTTCGATACCATAATGAACACAAAATTTCAATTTTCGATACCGGAAGCGAGTACTCAAATTGCTAGTATCGCTACTTTCGATACCTCCCGGTCAGCGGAAAAACATTTCACATTATTGTATTCGATCTCTCCCCCCCCCCCCATCCAAAAATTTTCCATAATTTTCTAAAATTTTTGTCAATCAACCACATTATTCCCAAATTCACACTTATTTTTGTAATAAAGTCTTATTCAACCAAGAAGTGAAATTAAACAAGTCATTTAATTAAAAAAGGGTCCAAGTATCGAACGATACCACGTCAGTAATCGATACCGATACCGCTGTTTGTGGTATCGCTGGTATCGAATACTGAGTACTCGGTATCGCCCATCACTACTTTGCGTCTCCTTGGCAAATGTAAACAACCGAAAGATTTGTAGATTTCATATATTTTTTGATATGTCCGTGTACGGAGAAATATGCAGCAAGTTGGACAGAAAATCGCACTGCGAGAAGCACGATGATAATCTCTCTGGAAGTAAGTACTCTCAAGATAATAGGCTCTTTTGATAATGGGCCATATTGACTAACCATTGTATTAAGCTTTTTGCTTTTATGTTTAAGTATAGATGGTCCATTGTTGCAATTAATACTATACTATACTGTTCTATTATAGTGTACTGCCCGCTACTCTTCTAAAAAAACTGCACTGTGCAGTGCCTTACTACAGTGCCTTACTGTAATGTGTAGTACATACTATGTCTATATTGACTGGTTGGTTCCATACTTTTAATATTGTGTTCTGCCATACTGTACTGTGTGGTGTTGTATTTATACTATACTGTGCTGCCATGCATACTACATTATGGTGTTGCTCTAATATACTGTGTTGTGTCATTCTGTATTCTTCTGTGTTGTAGTACCTTCTGTGTGAGCCATACTATACTAGAGCTAGCATGCTTCCGTTGCTTCGCTCTGCAGTACTGTACATACTGTTTTATAATGTACAGTACCACAGCCCAAGACAGACCAGTACGGCAGAGTAGTACCGTACATTACAGTACAGTACACTATAAAACAGTACAGTATGGCATGCCATGCTCTAGTATAGTATGACTCACACAGATGGCACCACAACACAGAAGAAAACATGATGGCACAATACAGTATAGAGCAAAATAATGTAGTATGCATGGCATCACAGTATAGAATAGAATAGAACTGCACAGTACAGTAGAGTACAGTACAGTATGACAGAACACAATTAATATTAAAAGTATGGAACCAACCAGTACAATATAGACATACAGTATGTACTATACACTACAGTAAGGTACTGCACAGGGCATATAGTATTGCTGGGTCATGCTTTACTGCATGTGGAATGTTGTACATACTGTACTGTGGTGCCGCACATGCTATATTGGGGTCTTGTAGATGGAAATAATTATGAAGTGGAAATTTATATACATTTATTAGACCTAAAATGCACTATAGGTCCCTGGCAGGAATATACATACCTATACAGTAGTACCATTCTGCATTCTTATGTGTTGTGGTGTTATATGCTTAGCCGTGTGCGTCTATCTGCTATATGTAGTGCTTTTTTGTCTTGAGCAGTGTGGTATATTCCATTCAATTATATCCAATATATTATGTTATTAATTTTCTATACTTTGTAGTGCCATAATACCCCATTATATATAGTGTGCTACACTGTGCTATAGTGTATCCTGTATTAATTGTCATAATTGCACTGTGTTATACTGTTCTATACTATACAATTATGTGCTAAGTTGTGTTGTATTGTATTCTGTTGTGTCATACTCCTGCTGTCCTGTGGTATGCAACGCCATATTGCACTGTATTGTGCTGTACTGTGATGTGTTACACTGTTCTGAATATGCTTGACTGTGTTTACTGCACTATATTGTGTGTATACCATACTTTGCCATATCTTAATGTGTTGAGCTGTGTCATATTGTATTGTGTTGTGCCACACCATACTCTACTGTTCAAGTGCCATACAGTGATTATAATATTATGCTGTACAGTACTATGCAGTACCTTTACTATAGGCTATATTACTACACTACATTGTGCTGCACTATGCTGAATGCAGTGTCGCACTATTCTGTATTGTCCTTTACTTTTTTATATGGCACCATTATGTGGTATACCGCACTGTGCCATATACCCACTGTGCTATTATCTGTGTCATATTGATTTGTACTGAGCTGTTGTGTACTCAATTGTGCTGTACAGTACAGTATTGTTCTTTTCTGTGCCAAATGACTGACAGTGTATATTCTTGTGATGTTTTGCACTATGCTGTGCCACACTAACAGTACAGTACAGTACATAGATTGGACTGGGCTGTGGTAAACTTTTTTTGGCCCATGACGCCCTACTTTAGTATTTTACTTTGTATAATCCCGACAATACTTCTCAAGACTGAGAGGGTATTGCACATATACAGCTCAAACAATCACCTCAAACTGTATAATTTGTGCTGCACTGAATTGTTATGTGTTATAAAATTTTCTGTATTTCACTGTGCTACAGTAATCTGAACCATGTGGGAAATTGTGCTGTACTGTCCTTTGGTGTACTGTATTTTCAGGAATATTGTACTGTAATGTACTGTGCTATGCATAATTGTAATATATTTTGTTGTACTGTAATGAAATTTACTGTATTTTGTGTTGTTATAGCTATCATGTCTTCTTTTAACTAATTATAGTGCATTGTATTGCACTGTATGACAAGGTACAATGTAATTGCCATGTTTAAATTTAATATAGTACAACACATCACAACAGAATATTAAAAATAAGTTGTAATACAACACTGCATCATTGAGCTGCTGTGACCAAAATTGTCACTCCTCTCATCTGAATATTTATATTAAACACGAAATAAAACATGTTCTCTTACCTGAAACATGAATAATGTAGTTCTTGTTTCCCTTTTGTATACGTTGTCACGTTTTTTTCTTGATTGCAGTTGAAAGGAAAGCAATCTGAGCGAGTTAAAACTATTAAAAATAGCCGAAAATACGACGCCATTTTGCTTGCCCAGGCTAGGCTCCTATAACAAATAACTCCAATAAAGGGAGTTATATTTGAATAACTCCACTAGCTAGTTCGCCAGTATCCTAGAACTCCTCAAAAAGAGTTATTATAACTCCTGATATGGGGTTAACATAGCCCTAAAATTTTAACTCCACCAAAAAGCAGTAATAGGGGAGTTATTTGAACTCCCTGAAAATCTGTTACTCCTCTCACAGAGTTACTTTAACTCCAAATTTGGAGTTAAACTAACCTTAAAATTTTAACTCCGCCAAAAAGGAGTAATAGGGGAGTTATTTTAACTCCCTGAAAATAACAGTGCATAACAATGCTATTTGGTCCACATTTTGTATATAACATAACTACAATAATTGGTCCCCATTTTGTATAGACAAATATTTTCTTCGCTTCAACGTACATTTTTCAAATGCGTCGTTTACACATTGTTGATTTCAAGAAAAGAATGGTATTGGATGTGCATCCAAAACCAAAATGGTGTTGGCCCATCCAAAACCAAAATTGTGCTGCCACATTCAAAAACAAAAATGGTGTTGGATGCATCGAAAACCAAAATGGTATTGGACGCATCCAAAAATCAAAATGTTGTTGTATACATCCAAAACCAAAATGGTGTTGCCAAAACGCCAAAATGGTTTTGGATGCATCGAAAACCAAAATGGTGTTGGATTCATCCAAAATCCAAAAACCAAAATGGTGTATGCATCCAAAACCAAAACGGTGTTGGACAGATCGTAAACCAAAATGATGTTGTTATTCTATTGTATTCAAAATGGTATGGTCAGTAGGGATGAAAAGTTCTTCCCTATAAATGTGGTTAAATGTATGATCAGAGAAAAATAATTTATTACATGTATACGTAGTCCATTCTCAAAAGAGACACACAGGTTTTAATTAAACCAAACTTTTGTCTTGGGATTGGGATTGGAATGCTGTTTTAGGGTTTGTAATTCAAGTGAGTATATATGCACATTAAGGCCTGACCAGGAGCTACTGCGAAAAATGCTGCCCAGGGTCCTCTGGTAGGAATTAAACCTAAGGCTCTGCGATTCCGGTGCAGTGCTCTAAGCGACTGAGCTACAGAGTCTAGCTGTTGTGAAGTGCAAGTAACCAGATCATTGAAGAACAACTTATCATAACCTGCACACGCGATCACCTATATATACATGAACTTATGGCTTACTGCTCAACAGCTGGCTTCTGTAGCTCAGTTGCTTAGAGCGTTGCACTGAAATCGCAGGACCGTGGGTTCAATTCCCACCAGCGGGCCTTGTGCTGCATTTTTTGCAGTTGTTCCTGGTCAGGTCTTAAAGTGTATATATACTCACCTGGATTAATAATTTATGAAGAAAACACAAAGAAAAATCACAAGCGTGCTGCATCTGTATATGTGATACAGATTTATGTTGATTTACATAAACTTTAACTTTGATTTTCTCTGCTTAGACAACGTTTATTTTTAAAATTACTTCGCCAATGAGCTCATTAGATGAGTCGTTTTTCAAGTTGTTTACAACATTCGCGTCCGTGTTGTGTCGGATATACAAACTCTCGCCTTCGGCTCGAGTTTGTATATCGGATACAACACGGCCG
>CACRXK020014763.1:0-12804 GCA_902702795.2 Paramuricea clavata
GCCGATACCGATACCTATTTCGATACCAAAATGAACACAAAATTTCAATTTTCGATACCGGAAGTGAGTACTTAAATTGCTAGTATCGGCTACTTTCGATACCTGCCGGTCAGCGGAAAAACATTTTTCATTACTGTATGTAATCTAAATAATGCTATATGTAAACCAAAAGCCCGAAACATAATAATTATTTTCTATACATGACTTGGCGCACCACATTTGGAATATTAAGAGTTATTTTAGTGGTTCATTAAGTCTTATTCAACCAAGAAGTGAAATTAAACAAGTCGTTTTAAAAAGGCTGCAAGTATCGAACGATACTACGTCAGTAATCGATACCGATACCGCTGTTTGTGGTATCGCTGGTATCGAATACCGAGTACTCGGTATCGCCCATCACTATATAGAATTGTATTATATTTTGACGCTGTAACTTACTAAAGTGAGAATTTTTGCAAGAAACGTCGGTTTATTAAGCTCAAAATCGCCCTCTGGTACTGAAAAAAGTTCCTACGATTGCGCTGGATATAAAATTGAAGGTGAAACGTACAAAACCACTTCAAAATCAAATTTGAAAGTGCTCCTTCGTAGATGGCATCTAGCTTCGTCGAGCATGAAAATGTGTACACTGACGAAATATGGGCCAAAGAATACGTTTGAAAGTTGGAAGAATAGAACAAGGAAATAAGGAAATTCATTTTCACATGAAACGGACCTTACATGTACAGTATATCGTGATAGTTTTTGTATTAAAGTGAATAATATATTTTCTATATGTAAATGTTTTGCCATTTTAATACCATATTTTGGGTTGTCTTTGAGTAATTATGTTTTGCAGCTTGAATTATTGGGATATAAAAATTAAGTAAAGGAGGAGCTTTTTCGATTCTATTTTGTACTGTTGAAAATCACAATACATTTCATGATTCAATGATTGTATTAGCTTTATTGCTGCAATAGACCAATATATAAATACTTGGCTTGAATTTATGGCTTTGCTGTTATTAAATGGTAAAGCTCCCAACATTCCAACCCTTGCCAAACAACCTGAACTTGTGAGGGTTGGAGCCATGATGACATCTGCAAGGATCCAGGCCAGTTTATGTGTGCCTGGTTTGCAGGGCTGACCCTGTTTGAATGGTCTTGTACAGATGAAAATTATTGAGTGGAAATTTATATACATTTATTAAATATCCCTCTATACAAGACCCTTCAACTATTATTGAATTGAGTGAGAAGCCATGTTCCCGGGAGCACAACCTGGAGACAAAAATTTCCTTTATTAGTATTAGAGTATTTTTGTGCTAAATCTGCATGTGCATAAACTTATATAGTGTTCTAGCTGAACATGGTTTTAAATTCAAGGAATGTCTGTCAACCATATGTTGTTGGACCCATAGTGGGACATGGGTGTTAAGGTTTCCTTCAAATGTTAATCAATAGCAAATCTTCATTCAAACAAATTTCCTGCAGCTGTTTAACATTTACTGCGCATGAGCAGTGCTCACCTATTTTTTCCACCCCTGTATATATTGGTTACAGCAAGCGCTGCACCGGAATTGCAGGGCAGGTTGGATTTCTGCCAGCGATCAGCAGTTGCATTTCGATTTTTCACAACTTTTCCTGGTTAGGTATAATAAATGCATATAAACTTCTACTCGATAATTTCCATCTATACAAGACCCTTCAACTATTATTCAATTCTGTATAACCTGTCTTCCTAAGCTGTTCTTGTTGATCAAGTTTTTAAATAAACATTTTCCTGTACACAGTAGCATGAATTCAGTTTTTTTTTCATGAGTTTGACTCCTTTGTCTGTTGATTTTTAAAAAAAAAATAAACTAAGATATTATTTGTGCACTATGTGTGCTGTAACTTTATTAAATGCAAGTTAATGACAAAAAAATCAAGCATGCATTAATTAAAGTTGGACTATTAAAGCCAAATAGAATTTTTGGTTTGTGTGATATTTGGGTCAAAATTCTAATAAGAAATGTAATGTATCTTTATAGTAAAAATTCACCTAATGACATCATATCTGGAAACTTTGACAGTGAAAAGGTCGATGAAGAAGGGGATTTTTTATTATAGAGATAACATTTCTTCGAACGAATGACACATATATTGCACATACCAAAAATCATATTTGTGGTTAGTCGTGCTTTAAAATTATATTTCTTATTTCTCATTTTCCAAATATTCATATCCTTTGAAGTCATCATCTTTCCATTAAAAACTGCAGATAGTTTGATGAACAGAACACAATGGTATTATTTCATCTTTTTTACAACCATGAGCTAATCTGGCGAATCACATGCATGCCACTGATATAAAGACCTAAAAGTAGAGATATAATTATACCTTAGACTTTAATAATGTATTCTTTAATGTATTCTTTAAAGATGAGGCAAACCAGTGATCTAGCTGTTATACAGCTTATTCAAGAGTCAAGACACAGTAATCTGTGCAGCTCAAGCTTTGCCTTGACATTAGCAAGGTGCATTAACCTATTCCTATAATAAACAGAAACTTTGCATGGTCCTATTAAACTGAATAAGTCCAAAGTTTATAAAAATATTAAGTTAAGACTCAAAAATTACTTCTCCTTTGAATCAGCTTATACCACATGTTTGTGCAATAAATCTTTTCAAATGATCAGATCAAAAGCAATTGAGGCAAACAGAATCAATTCCTGCATATTTTGTGAATGGCAAATCAAACCGGTTATCCCTCCCTTGTCTATATCAAATTTTATAGTGTTTTTCAATAGTTAAGCTATAATAGTATTGAATCTAAAATACACAATTTTTCGTTTGTTTACTTGCAGTCGCAGAATATTAATTGCCAAATGTGACTATCACACGATATTTACAAATGGAAAATATTCGATTCACTTACCGAGAACTAACACGATTATGCCCGTTCCATCTATAAATAATTTCTTTACATCCCTGTTATATTCTTCTAGCTTTCAAAACATACTCTTCCGTGTATGCCAACTCTTTCATGCTCGACAATTTAATAATATACAGCATTACAGCCAAATATGCTTGACGACATTTAGGAAGGCTCACTTTCAAATTTGATTTTGAAGTCGTTTTGTGCGTTTCACCACGATTTTATATTTCGCGCAATCGTATATGAACTTTTGTCAGTACTGGAAGACGATTTTGAGCTAAATAAACCGAGTTTTCTTGCCAAAATTATCATTTTAGTAAGTTATAGCGGCAATTTGTAATATAATTTATAGTGTTTGTTTACGCCGCGTTCCTGAGTCCCAGGCCCCCAAGCAAAATTTAGTACGACGGATTTTTTTTTCAAAAAGGTCAAAATTGCCATGTTTGAGGGCCTATATCTCAGAAACTATTGACCTAAATCAAAAAAGGTTGAAGAACTTGTGAAATAACTTTTTGCGCTCTTTTCAAATCCGTAAAGATCCCACAAGTGATATAGGCACTTTAATAGTCGACTGCACTGGACAAAAATTAATATCACAAATGGCCCAGCTAGATGGCAAAGCTACTCTATATATGGATGTGCACAGTATACATTGAATAGCTATCCAGATCTAATGGAACATGAAATATGTTTGAATAGTATTGAAATGTAAGTGGGCTCTCGCCGTTCTGAGGATAAGTCCTACATATTTTAATAATAAAGAGCACTACTAAAATGAGTGAATACATTGCATGCCAAACATACTGTAAGATGTAAATATTTGTATCATATGAAATTGATTCTTCAATTAATTAAATGTATTAAAATAAGTGGAGACAAGGCCATAACAAGCGTTCTTGTCTCCACAGTCTTGTTTGTGTTTGGTTCTTGGTAAAAATTATAGAATGTACGTATTGCAGTTGATTTTAAAAGTCTTAAAAGGGAATAAAAGGAATGTATCTGGTTGGCTCACTTTTCATAGCAACTCTCAGCAGGTAAGACTATGATTTTTAATACTCCCAGAAATTTGTGAGTAAATCTATTTTGGGCTATCGCCATTGTTAGAATCAGTATAAACACAAGCGAGAATCCTTCCTAATACTGGCTTTCAATGGCAGTATTAATGTTATTTATAGTGACTGTAAAATATATAAATATAAACAAAGCAAAACTATAAAGCCGTAAAGGCTATACTATGAAAACAGTACCAATAAATAGAATACAAACCTTTAAACGAACTATAACTACGATCGGTATTAATACAGAAACAGTTTCTTGCCAATCTTCAATTTAATACCATACAGTATATAAAATAAACACCATGCACTCTCTTCCGACGCCATGTTCGAAAAAAAAGACGGAAATTGTACGCCTAAATTCGCTACTTTCACAAAAGGCACTGGGAACTAATAACTTTTTGTCCCAGTCATTAACGCACCTGAGAGCCTGCTCGTTGTGGCTATATACGCTCGCATAACATCAAAAACATTATATTCACCTCAAAACACATACAAAAAATATCATGATCATAGAATACACAAAAAAATAATACGAGAACTTGTTACTATACCAAAATGTGTAAGTAAATTGTATAGAAAATATAGAGAAATAGAGTATTCCGACTAAACCTGCACTTGTTCTTGACCTTTGAACGAAAAAGACTTCACGTGACTCATATATGCACACGCTTGGTCCAGCAGCCGATAAAACATCATGTACTGTAAGGCTTGCCCTTGATTAAATTCATGCTGGATATCAATTACGTAATGCGGAATCAATTGCCGGTGGTTTCAATGCCGTAGGAAACAAGCGCATTTAGCCACAACACGGACCGCGTTGAAATTTACAAAATTGTTTATGAAAGTTGCACATTAATTCGTAACCGCATGAAACTTGGTGTGTAAATAGAGCTTATTACGCCGATTCGAATGATTCCATCAACCTTGCAATGGATTTTAAGCAACCGAAGTTACATGGCAACAAAGACGTCGATACATTTCATGTTGCTATGATCAACTTCCAATATAGACTTTTATTATACAATCGAAATAACCAGCTACAGGATAAATCGTTTCCATTTCGCTGATGCTTTAAATGTTTGCTCTGAATGGAAGGTTGAGCTCTTAACTGTTTTACTAGAGCTTCGAATGTCTTGAGCTTTCTTAGTAGATCTTCCACAAACAATTGAGGACAAACTTTGTGAGTCCTTGAACACAATGGTTTAAAATCAAGGTAGGGCATCGCCGAACTGCCTCTTTATGCTTATTACATGAAAGCTCTTTACGTACATTGCCAAACAAAGCTGTCGTTTCAAACGATTTGGGAAGAATAGAGCTCTGTAATTTGGGATGATTAGGTTCCCCGGCATTCCAATAAAGTATTATGCTATTGACCAAGCCTGAGAGCTCCTTTATAATATCAGCCTTTTTGGCAAATAGCTTCATTTTCTGCCATACGTTTTCTAATTAGCTCTAGGAACATATCATGCATCTGATCACAATTCTCTGACCGCTTGTATTTTCTTAAAATTTCTTTTAATTTTGGAACATAAAAATCCTCACCTTTGGCCAAATTTTCAGAAATGGGAAGGCTAGCTTGTTCTTTAAAAGACACGTTTTGGACAATATTTCAGAGGAGATTGTCATTATCAAGCTCATCATCAATCTCGGAGTCGAAATCGGGCGCTCCGTACAAACTCGGTACATGTATCTTCAGATTGATCACAATCAAACAATAATAATAACAATAATAATATAATCTACTTCGTGATTTCCGTGAGATTGTTTTGGTTCGTTTACGGTACCTTGCTGGATATTTGAATGGTCATTGCCGTCAGAACTGTGACAAGACTTTGGGGGTAGATTTTGCTCTCTTTGAATGGAGCTGGATGGTCACAGTGTTCGGCTTCCACCCCTTCGATGGCGCCAGCACGAGGCCATTTTTCGACCTGGCATTCCTCAAATATTCAAAATATTCATTTGTATCGTCGCCACTCCCACAAACGTTTACGACCGAACCTACATATTTTTGCATGTTTACAATTCTAATTTTAAACAGCCAACGACGTTTCATTGTAAGGGGCCGACCATTTAAATTTTGAGGGGGGATGGGTGATTTACTGCTGGCAGGGAATTTTTTCTGGGTCGTTATATGCAAGATTTTTTTCCTATCCCATCACCATGTACGATTCGTTTTTGTCACTCTCTCTTTCGCAGCATTTTTTTTTTTCAATAGCTTATACTATTTAGATTCTTTAATTATAGTTAACGTTGAGTTTTCTAGCTTCATGCATTGCTTTTAATAATACATATTGCTATGAGGTATAACATTTGGTTCAGGGCCTCTTTTAAGGATGTGTAACTGGAGGGGACATAATTAGCGGGGGATCTGGAGAAGTTCCAGTCGGCAAGCCTGTATCACTACAGCTACCTGAAGCATATATATGCATGGTTAAACTAATAAGTACACGTCATAGGGCAGCAGATCAGGCCATAACTAGGATTCTGAGACAACCGAGTCGACCACCGAAAGTGCGAGCCTCTAGAGAAGTCTGGGGGCATGCCCCCCCAGAAAGTTTTGGATTTCTTGAAGCTCAGATAAGCTATTTCCAGCATTTTGAGGAGTTTTCCAACAAGAAATTAACCTTACACTAGCACCTGAAAATCAAACCAGCTGATCTTCTGGGACTGGTCAAATCGATCCCTACAACCATGCTGTTTTGCAACATTATTTCCCCACCAAATACTGTGGCAGGATATTCCCCCCCCCCCCAGTTTGTTAGTGCAGGTATGATTTTCGTTCAGAATAGCCTTGCAGGGAATTTTTTTTCAAAATCTTCCCCCTCTCCCCTCAAAAGTTAAATGGTCGGCCTCTAATTGTTGCCAAGAACCGGATTGACCGTTTAAAATTAGGATTGTAAACATGCAAAAATATGTAGATGCGGTTGTAGACGTTTGTGGGAGTGACTTTACTCTGACGAGTATCAGACTTATCCAACTCAATAGTTACGGCTGCCTGACGACCAGGCGCGTAAATGTCTTTGTGTTTAGATTTTGTATGTTTCCCGACGTAGAATACGTAGACGTAGAAAACGTCGGGAAACAAAACCTCATTGGAAACTGTGCACCGAACTTTAGAGCGTACGGCCAAATACGTTTTTAGAGCGAGTATTGCTTTCCGATTTTCAAATTGGAGTGAATGAGTATTAATATAAATGATTCATTAGTATAGGTAATCATGCGATAGCGGGTACAATTAGGGATTAATAGTACGAGTGATGTTTGGAAATTTTGCCAATCGATACTTGTTTATTATTAGCATGGCGAAACTGAATACGTACTTCTCAATGTCAACATCATATTCTCTCGCAAAGCCCAGTTTTGCCAGACTTTCAACCAAAATTTGGTGTTTTTGTTTGTATTTTCATTTAGTTCTTTTTTTCAAGCAAAATTTGGAGCTTTTGTTCGTATTTTCATCTAGTTCCTTCACGGCAATTTCATTTCATATCTGTGTTTAAAATCCCTTTCCGCCATTTTGTTTGTTTTGGGAAAATCATTAATTGTACTGCAGTACAATTAATGAAATAAGTGTACTCCTCTCAACCAATCAGCATCCAGTAATTTTGTCATGCTAATAATAAACGTAATAACATGGGGGAGAACGAGCATGGCGACAAGATCGTGCTTCCCCCCCCCCCCACCTAGCCCCTCCTTGGCGCCACCACTGACTGGATTCCTGAGACATAATTTACACAACAAAAAAACACAAAGTTTAAAAAGAACTACTCAATAACAATCAAGTTGATCAACTTACCTGTGTATGCCTGCCCATTTGTAGCAATATTCAATATAAAATTATTCATTCAATTTAATCTATTATACATTTAATAAAGTTATATTCTTTCAGTTTAATCTTTTATACACATTCAATTCAATATAATATGTTTATTCAATTTAATCTATTATACATTTAAGTTATATTCCTTCAGTTCAATCTTTTATACACATTCAATTCAATATAAAATATTCATTCAATTTAACCTGTTATACCTTTAATAAAGTTATATTCTTTCAGTTTAAAATCTTTTATACACATTCAATTCAATATAATATGTTCATTCAATTTAATCATTTGTGTGTATATGTATTTAATTTAATCCTGTAACAATATGCACTCAATAAAAATATTCATTCAATATTTAAAAAATCCATTCAATATTTGAGGACTGGGCCGAGTGCTCGGTTAGCCAAAAGTAATATGGCCGCCGTAGCTGAGCCTGCACTTGAAGAAAACGAAGTAAACAAAGATCCCCACCAGGCTGGTTTTAATTGCCACGAGTTCCTTTTGGAAGTCTTAACTAGAACTGAAGAATTTGTGGGCGAAACACATGCAAATGAAAATGACAGGCGAAATGTTAACGAGCACATTTTGACACATTTAAACTTGTTAGATACAACTGTCAAATGGTTAGGGCAGTTGATGCGTATTGTTGATGACCAGGATAAGCGTTTGTTAGAGGATTTGCAGTCCGTTTTTCTTAAACTTTATGAAAGACTCTGGAGATATCAACTAAGGTTACAATCGACATATCTGTCAGCTTTTCCCGTTTTAATTGCTCACACTGGAGGACCGGGGAGGCCACCTTATGTCATTCCACTTGAGTTTTTGGAGGAGCTGAGAGGCCTGGGGTTCACCTGGACAAAAATTGCTGCTATGTTTAAAGTATCGCGTTGGACAGTAATGCGTCGTGTTAGAGAATACGGCTTACAAAACTTAGCAAAGTTTAGTAACGTTAGTGACCAAGAAGTTGATGAAATAATTAATGCTTACACATCAAGACATGGATCAACTACAGGTGAAGTTTATTTAAGAGGTCATTTTCGGGCTCTTGGGTACAACATTCAACGGAAGCGAATAAGAGAAAGTCTGAATAGGGTTGACCCCAGAAATACAGCTTTACGGTGGTGTGCACTTGTGTCTCGCCGAAAGTACTTTGTGCCCTGGCCAAACTCGTTAAATGTGGCACATGGACGGTCACCACTCTCTCATCCGATGGGGATTTGTTATCCATGGATGTATTGACGGATATTCAAGGAGAATTAACTTCCTCCACTGCAGCACAAATAACCTTGCAACAACAGTTTCGTCCTTGTTCGAAGATGCAATTCAACGTGATGGTGGCTTGTGGCCTTCACGGTTAAGAGTCGATTATGGAGTTGAAAACGTCGCAGTGTGTGATACAATGGTTGCTATGCGTGGAGAGGGAAGGGAAAGTTTCATTGCAGGTTCATCATGTAGAAATAACCCAATCCACATGTTTGTGTTACATTGGGTGTTTTTACAAAGAATAAATTATGCTTTGCATGAGTGGATGGACAGTTTTAATAACCACCCACTTTCAACTGAGCACAACTGGACACCAAATCAACTTTGGATTAATGGCATGCTAAGAGAAGACAATCCACTAGCTATTGGGGGGCTTGATGATGACCCTCATGATACAAGGTTTTATGGGGAAGACCTAGATGGACCAACACCTTTCGAGGACAGTGATAACTGTGTCATAGTTTCACCAGTTCATATACCAGGAATTAATTCAGAAGAACTAGTGTTTCCATTAACACAATCTATTGATGCTTTGAAGCTTTCATCGTGTTTTGGAATTGACATTTTCATTGAGGTCCTACAATTTGTGGTACAGCTAATAGAGCACAAGCAAAGTAGATAAAGTACAATATTCTTTTTTCCATTAAAGTTCAACACTTTAATTTCAAGCCTGATTGGTTTTCAAATGTCAAAATTAAGCTATGCAGTAATGGTATAACATTCTCAGGGGAGATGGGAATGGTAGATGCTCTTAAAAGCTACATTCAAAGTACAGCTGTATATTATGAAAGTCACCGAACTGTGGAATCGCATCAAAAATTCGTATGTCGACCACTCCCACAAACGTCTACGACCGCGCCTACATAGTTTTGCATGTTTACAATTCTAATTTTAAACAGCCAATCAGGTTCTTGGTAATAATTACAATTAAACGTCGATTGGCTGTTTAAAATTAGAATTGTAAACATGCAAAAATATGTAGGCGCGGTCGTAGACGTTTGGGGAGTGGTTGATATACGAATTTTTGATGCGATTTCACAGTTCAGTGACTTCGGTAATACCCTGACTATTATACTTCCAAGCAAGTGTCGAGAAAGCATCCCCACCCCCTGTACTATATACACCATTATCGATGCTTGTTGTGAAGTAAACCTTGATGTAGCAATGTGCTACAACATAGTTTGTATTCCACTACATAAAACAAAACAATTAACAAAACTGTTAACTTTAAAACAACCTTTAACATCTAATGTTTGATGTTCGGTCTAAATTACCCAATCAATCTGAATTAATGTACTCAAGTCAGCATTATGACTGTGGACTTGTGGTCAATAACTACCAAAGTGCAAAATGTCATTTTAAACTACCGTCTTCCGAAATAGCCACTGAGAAATGCAAAGTCATAAAGTTCAAAAAGTGCATCTTCGGAAGGTATCTGGAGATGATGTGTTCCTCTTGGCAGTTTTAAGATGTTGGTGCATGTGTGAGACTTGGGAAGAAAATCTCCAAATATTCTCCTCTTTAGCCCTGGCTCATCATTGTCCTTTTCTCCTTCCTCAACATTCTCATTTAAATTCTAACTGGTCTGATGACGAATTGCAAATTAGAGAGTTCAACTTCATTAGGAAGGACCGAACTTATGCCTCAGGTGGAGGTATTCTGATTTATATGCCAGAAACAATTAATTTTCAATATCGCAATGATTTCTCGTTACAAGAAAATAATTATTCGCTTGAATTTATTTGGTTGGAATTTAAGCATCCTAATTCAAAACCCTTCCTGATGGCCATTATGTATCAACCGGGGAATAACACTCTCTGGAGAGATAACTTAAACTATGTATTAGACATGGCTGACGATGAACACAAAGAGATAATTATGTTAGGGGACTTAAACACAAATTTTCAAGATAAACATTCTTATCAACAACTTCATGTTCTAACATCTCAGTATCAGCTTAAACAACTTATTGATGCAGTTACCAGGCCAGTATCAGGTAAAACAATTGACCTTATCTTCACCTCTAAGGAAGATAATGTTATTAAATCAGGCTTGCTAGATATTGGGATGAGTGACCATTTGCCAATTTTTATCTCTAGAAAAATTAATTCCAGGATCTCAATTAAACAAGGTTTACATACAACGATTAGTTATCGCAGGAAGAAAGATTTTATTGCGAGTGATTTTGACAATGACCTTGTTGAAGAAATCCCGTTAAGCCTTTATGAAATCTTTGATGATCCAAACGATCTATTAGACTGTTGGTACTCTCACTTTATGAAAATTTCGGATAGGCATGCACCTTTAATAAAACGTAGAGTCAGAAATAATAAACTGCCGGGGTGGTTTAATTCTGAAGTACGTTGCTTTAGCCGCAAAAGAGACTTTTTCTTAAAGCAATTTCTAAAAACCAAAAACTCTGACACATGGTGTACCTACAAAAATGGAGAAATAGAACTGTTCATATTATTAAAAAGTCAAAAGAGGACTACTATAAGAACCTCCTGACTGATAATGTACATAATCCACGACAATTATGGAAAATTCTAAAAGATATCTTGCCGACCAATGACACTGTCTCCCAAATAACACTTAGCATTAATGGCAAGGAGATCAGTGACCCTATCGAGGTTGGCGATCTCTTTAATGAATACTTCTCCTCTATTGCAGACAACTTTGATATCAGTTTACTAAACAACCCAATTAATACTCATTTACCAATTGCAACAAATCATATTAAGTTTACAATTCCACTAATAACAATCGATGACATACTAAATCTTGCAGCCGAATTAGACCAGAACAAGTCAACCGGTCTTGATGGTATTCCTGCCTACTTCATCAAGTCCTCGATTCATTCCATTGCACCCATAATACTTCGCATTTGTAATATGAGCATTGAAAATGGCGTCTTTCCCAACATGTGGAAGAAAGCTAGACTGATTCCAATCTATAAAGCTGAAACACGTACTGAGAGAAACAATTACAGGCCCATTTCTATATTACCGATTCTATCTAAACTCCTCGAACGACATGTTGCCAACTCATATGTAAAATTCCTCAAAGAAAATGATATTCTATCAAGTTGCCAGCATGGTTTTCGAGCCCATTACTCTTGTGAATCTACTCTAATAATGATCTGTGAACACCTTCTCGATAACATTGAGCAAGGTTTAATTAATGGTATAGCTCTAATTGACCTCTCCAAAGCGTTTGACCTGGTCGATCATAGATTGCTACTGCAGAAATTAGAACAATATGGCATTACTCCAATATCTTTAAAATGGTTTAAATCGTATCTAAATGATCGTTACCAAGTAGTACAAATTGCATCATCCCTATCCAACTCAGCTCTGATAAAGTGTGGTGTGCCTCAAGAATCTATACTAGGACCAATTCTCTTTCTTATCTTTATTAACGATTTACCCAGTTACGTTGGAAGTTCTAAGCCTTTTTTATTTGCCGATGACTCTACACTAATATCCTCCGGATCGGACCTTCACGAACTTAGTGTCTCCCTAAAGTCAGATATGCCCTCAGTGCCCCGCTGGACTAACCATAACAAAATGTCTCTTAATCCTGGCAAGACAAAAATAATGAAAATATATTCCCAATCCAAATTCCCTGATCTTAGTCCAATAACCATTGAAGTCAATAACAATAATGTTAAGGAGATTACATCCGCCATTTTACTTGGAGTTACATTAGACCAACATCTGAAATGGGATAGGCAAATTAATACAATCTACAATATAATCAATT
>CACRXK020014764.1:0-12804 GCA_902702795.2 Paramuricea clavata
TGAAATTTCACATGTGAAAGGTTTCACATGAAATTAAAAATTACAATGAAATTTCACATGTGAAAGGATTCACATGAAATTGAAAATGGGGTTGGGGGGATTTGAGGGGCGAACTCATATTTTTTGGGGGGGGCAAGATAGAATTGTTAAATAGGTAGTGCTATTTGCCCATGCCGTTGTCATAGGACTTCCCCCCTCAAGGAGATTCGCCCCCCTCCCCAACCATAGGAATATCGACCCCCTTTAGGATATTCGCCCCCATATATGCGATGTGGTTTATTCAAATTTCGTGATACGTTCATCTTATTAGTGCCTTACACGTTTGAGAATTTAACTCTGCAAAACTAAAGCTTTTTTGTCTTTTTTGAAACGTATTATTGGAGTATTGGCAAGTTTTACCATTCAGAGATTTACAAATTAATATTGAAACTCGGTAAAAACAGTATTATACGCGCATTCACTAATGACTAATGAGTAATGAGAACTTATAAAGCATACATTTTCCGATAACGACAAAACGCATGTGTAGCCATAGCTCCGGATATAGGATTTTACGGACCGCTTGTCAACCGATCAGAATAGAGAATTTTATAATATATATATATATATATATATATATATATATATTCCATTAATAAGGAAATAAGCACAACTATACTTACCTTACAAATGTTGGAAATAATTCTGCACTCCAAATATAAATTCCAGAGAATGCCATATTAATGAAAAACTTGGCCACAATAGCTAGAAATATTCGCCCACCAGTATAGCCTAAATGGATTGGAAAGGGTGTTAATTGCAGAGATGGCTTGCAAAATATACAGTATGTAAACTCAACACTTAATCTTATTGCATAAGTACAAATTTTGTCCCCGGGCCAACGGCGCAAAGCGCCGTTGCGGGTGTATGCCCGGAGCGAGGGAAAAGCCGCTGCTAGCGGTAGAACAGGTAGGAAAATTGTCTGAGCATGCGCGAAAACTGCGCGCGTATTCTAGATGCGTGTGTTTCTGAAAACTGCGCGCGTATTCTTTATACGTGTGTTTCCACCAATGGTTCCACTTCGTTGATTTGGTAACAAAAACAACATGAACGAAGCCTTGGAAAGGCAATTTTGCAGCTGCTGTTTGGGGCCACAAAGCACCACAATTGGACTGACTGGAAATATATGTTGCAGTAAAAAACGCCGTAACAAAACGTAAACAATTATAATATCGGTTATTTCAGTGCAAAACAAAACAGGGCAAAATAATAAATTCAAAATGTCAGCTTCAATAAAATGCGAAATTCAAACCAAATATATTAACACTTCTACATTTTTTACAAAGCCAAAAATTTAACACCGACTTGAAAATGCTTTCAAATTTAGTTTGAAAATAGCGAAACGTTGGTGGCACAACCTGCATGTAACATGACACAATTCGTGTTTACAGAATGTTGAATGAGCAAAAATACTGTCTGAAAAGAATGCAAAATTTATGCTTTGACAAAAGCCATAGACTATAGTATTATAGCAAAACACAGAATATATAGCTAGCTAATGTTTAACTTGATGCTCATTTTCTGGGTAGCCTTCATCGTACAAATTACCCTTGCACATGAATTATTTATTATTTTTAGCATAGATAATAAAATAAATGGATAGGAAACTAGCTGACGTGACCTAATGTTTTCAATGGGCTGATGGCGTGGTTGGATGTCCAAACCTAGTTGCAAACCAAATTCTCAAAAACGGCATGTTTAGCAATAATACAGCTAAACATTTTAGTCAAAGAGCAAATAAATATAACCACGCCATTCTACGATGAAAACTCTAAGTATTCCCAGTCAATTTTAGCAAATATTTCAAGCACTAAACAGTGAAAAATATATCGCACATTTCGTTAAAATTTGTGACGCCAATTTCGTAGCTACAAATGTAAAAAATACAAAACAAAGACGAAAAACATTTACCTTGAATACTTTGTCGTGGCTTAGGCATGTTTTTGAAACAATTAGACCAGTTTATGCTTCAATATCACCTTTTTAAAGTGGAAAATATAGCAAAACAACAAAAATGCCGAGAACTTTGGTAATATTCGCAATACGCGTGACGACACGTTTTTCAAAAAGGATGAGGTCAATGACGTCAGGAAGTTTCCTATCCAGTTATTTTACAATCCATGTTTTTAGTAAGCCTATTTTAACAGATTAACTTCTTCAGGCAATAAGCATGAGCCTGCTATCAAAGAAGGACCTGTAACTACAGTAAGTTAAGATCAGTGAAGGACCTGTAACTACAGTAAGTTAAGAAAAGTCTATATAGCAGTTAGACTACTGTCACTACCTAAAATCTATAGAGTAAAATGACTGATACTTATTAAATAGATAAAAAAGTTTAAGTTGTAGCAGTTTTTGTTTAAAATTCACAAGGGAAGGCTCATTCCTGATTTCCTCGCCCAATGAGTTAAACAGTAGAGCTCCTTTCACTGAAAATGAATAACTAAATGCGACTTGTTGTTGCGAGTGTTTATTCCGTGGTTGAAATGGTGAAAGTTCACGGGGGGAATTTGAATCGAGTGAGTACAGTGATTTGAATACGGCTATCACAACACGTCTTTTACGGCAGGTGACCTACCTCCTCCGCAGGCCCTTTTCCGGGCAAATTTGCGGGCGGTTCCTAAGCGCCTGCGGAGGAGGTAGGCAGGTGACAACAACATCGTGTAAGCAATTTTTCGGACCAATTATTTTCGCTGCTGTATCTTGCAATCTCTGTAATTTAGAATTAGCTGAGCTACTGAGACCGCATGCAGTCGGTATACACAGCATAGCAGTAAAACACTTTGGATTGATCATGGCTTGATAAATTCTTTCAGCAGCATATATATACGGACTTATATGTTCAAACGTATCCACGACACTGGCGACAGTTGGCTCATTCGATACGATATGGGACTATGAGAACGATCCTATAGTCTTACTGATGGTATGGTACAATCCTTTGGACGAGAAGCGTAAATTTACTGATGGTGTGAAAGGTTTTAGCATATCATTAATGTAATGTGGAGCTAAACCATTCAGAGATTTATACGTATAATAAGAACAATTTTATAGATGATGCGTTGACTGCAGGGGAGCCAATTTTAATTGTTTCATTGATGGAGTAATATGATCGTATTTTTTGCTCCCTGTCACCGGATCAACGAGCAGCACAGTTTTGCACATTCTGTAACCGATCAATAAGAAATTTAGGCAATCCGTATAATAAAGAATTACAATTATCCAGTTTCGATGTAATATAGCCTAAGCATGAACTAAAGTTTGGATATCTGACGTTGATAAATACTCTTTTATTCTTCTTATTTTTCTCAAAAGGAAAAAACAGTTTTTGCAAATATTGGTTAACATGTTTATCCATATTCTGTACATGTGCTGGTCGAAAGTTACACCTTGCATGTTGAAATCTTGAATTAGATACTTCTATATATTCTATAGCAGTCTGCGCATAAACGATTTCGTGCATTGCATGATTACTAGTAATTCGGTCTTGTCCCCATTCAATTTCAATTTAGTTTTGACCATCCACAGATCAATCTCTTTCACACACATTTCAATTTATTTATTTATTTACAAGTTTCGCCAAACATAACAGACATAAATTAGACTAGACAAAATATGCATACAACACAGGCAGGGATTGGCCACAGAGGCAATCTCCAATAACGGGTTCCCATACATAATTCTACATGAAATAAATGTACATGATAAAACAAATTCCATAGGCTATTTGATTGTCAACAACATGACCTCACTGATAGGCTATGAAGAGACCGAGTTGTGTGGCACTTGACGCACACTGTTTCGAATGTTTTTGGATTGTCCGGGTTGTAAATATATTCTAAAAAGTTAAAGTAATAATTAAGTAATGAGTTTTTAAAGTACACTAGTAATCTTGAAGTGTCTGCACGAATATCGCTAGGGAGAACGTTCCAAACGCTAGGCACTCTCACGTAAAAATTATTCTTATAGCTAACCGTTCTGCATCTGGATACATTGAGAAGAATGCCATTATCAGAGTCGGCATTTCTTGCCGTATTTCGGATAGCTGTTCGTATTGATATATTGATATCATTGCTTAGAATACACTTGTAAAGATAAACTAAGTCTAAATATTCGTGCCAATAGCAGACTGGGAGAATACCAATAGCCATAGTCGTTCCTTGTATGTAGTGACTGTTCTATAGGGGAGGGAAAGGATAAATTTCGTCGCTCGGCGTTGGACTCGTTCTATTGTCAGTATGTCGGATACAGTTTCGAGGTGCCCATACCAGGCTGGCATAACCCAGCTTGCTGCGAACCAATGAGAGGTCTCCAAAGTCCTCGAACGTTGTGTCTACAACCAACTCATATCACACATTTCCACTCAACTCCACCATTTACAATTCGGTTTCCTCCGAGGCAAGAATTGCAGAATGATCTGAATGATCTCGTTAATTGGTGTACAACCTGGAAGATGGACTTAAATCAATCGAAATGTGGAATAATGAACATCACAAGAAGTCGCGGACCAATCACAACAAAATACAAACTTCTGGATAATCCTCTGAAGTCATTAACCTAGGGATTGTTGTCACGAAAGATCTCAAGTGGAAGAAACAAGTCGAAGATATCTCATTAAAAGCAAACTCGATGCTCGGCTTTATTCGTCGAACTGCACTGGTCACGCATAACATCCATGTAAGGAAGGTCTTAGACCAAGGACAATAGAGATATTGGTCAGTAGTTTGATACCTCTTCAGCTGGATCTTTCTTTGGGATTGGGATTATGTTGGAAAGTTTCCACTCGTACGGAAGTTTACCTAAGGATAAACTTTTGTTAAACAGAACGCATAACGACGAACAAACACTGGACGCACAGTTCTTGAGGAGTTTTGTTGGTATTTTGTCAGGTCCGGTCGCTTTGTTTTCATCAAGATAATAATAATAATAATAATAATAACAATAATTGCATTTATAGAGCGCAATATTTCATTTATATATGTTCACATGCGCATAACAAAATTATTTAGAAGAGTTAATACAAGAAAAAGTATAAAAATTAATAAAACTATTTTATGTTCAATGTTAAATTATTATCTTACAAATATGCTTTCTTAAATAAATATGTCTTTAAAAGTCTTTTAAAATTTTCAACAGAACTAGCTCTCCGGATGTGTGGAGACTGGAGGTAGGGAATTGCAAAGGGTAGGTGCTGCAGAAACAAATGCGCGATCACCTAAAATGGCCAAGGTCTTCACAGAAGGTGGTTGAAGTAGAAGTTCTTGGTTCGATCTAATGTTGTTACATGAAATGGGCTTGATGGTAATAAGTTCAATTATGTAATCAGGTGCGAGTCCTTGCAATGCCTTAAATACTATTAGTAACAGTTTGAAGTCTATTCTAGACTTTACCGGTAGCCAGTGCAGATTATATAGAGTCTGAGTGATATGGTCAAAGCGTGGAGTATTGTATATTAATCTAGCTGCGGCATTTTGAACACGCTGGAGTTTGTGTACATGAATTGATGGTAAACCATAAAGAAGACTGTTACAATAGTCGAATCGACTTATTACCAACGAATTGACCAATATTTTCACAGCTTCATAGGTAAGAAACTTCCTTATCCGTCTAATGTTAAACAGATGGAAGAAAGCTTCACATGAACACTTGCCTATATTGGTTTCAAGTTTCATCTGAGAGTCCAACCAGAATCCCAAATTCTTTGCCTTGTCAGTCGAGTAGATTGGGTTATCACCGACCCTCAGAGAACTAAAGTTCACTTTCACTAGTTACTGTCGAGTTCCAATAATTAAAAATTCTGTTTTACCATCATTAATCTTTAGTTTATCTGAGAGCATTCAATCCTTTATATCATCAATGCACTGTTCTAAGGCAGTAACTGCAGCAAGTTGATCACACATCAAATCTGGCTTGAACGAGACATAAAGCTGTGTATCGTCAGCAAATGCATGAGCATCAGGTAGGTGTTTTTCCACAATGTTGAACAATTTACTGACATATAGAACAAAACAACAAGGGTCCAAGACATGATCCCTGAGGGACTCCACATCCTACAACAAAATGTCTAGATCGTTAACCGAAATAAACTGAGAACGTTTGCTGAGATATGAAGTAAACCAATCCAGAACTTGGCCCTTTATTCCAAATTCGTGATTCAGTCTGCCAAGAGGATCTCGTGATCGACGGTATCAAATGCAGAACTGAGATCAAGCATTACTAATAAGGTGACATGTTGACGATTCATATTCATCATGATATCATTTGTTACACGTAATCCTGTTAACTACACCTGAGCTCACTCATTCTGTGGGCTCCACAACTTTCTGGACGATTCCCTGTTCCCCAAGGTCGTTCAGATGATGTTTCAGTGGTTGTCGGCCTCTGGTGTTCTTCTAGGTGCATGTATTTGTTCTGGCTTGATCGAGTCATCAGTTTCTAGATGTAGCGGTCCCCAAGACCTTCGAACACATCTGGATATTTTCTCAGTATCTCTTCTGTGGTCAGCTCGCTCGTACGTTGATTATCTAACACTCGAACGTCATTCTCCTTAGGTAGTATGTCCTCGTAGTTGACTTGTATTAGAGCTTTCAGAACTTTTCCAAGCTATGAGATTGCATAAAAGAGACAAATACCACGCATTTTTGGGCTACTATGGTTAAAAGTGGGGGTTTTTTCGTTAAAAGGAAAAATTTAAAAACAATGATCGTGTTGCCATGACTAACATGATGCGGCAACGCGAGCCTGCGTTCAATGTTGGCGTAAGTTAGCATACTTCATGTTAAAACAATGTTTATAGGAAAATAAAGGTGTTGTTGCATGCATGTATTTCTAGTTAAAATAATATTCACGGTTAAAATATCAATATATAGTTACCATCATTGGAGCGATCATCAGGTATTGAGACAGAAATAATGGATGTTATGAACGCAACAACCAAACCAACAACCACAAATCTGAGGTAGAGGTGTGCAAATCCGATCCGATCGGATTCGTTCGGATTTCGGAACAAAAATATTCATTTCGGATTGGATCGGATTGATAAAGTTGTTTCGTAGTCGGATCGGATCGGACTTCGATATTCGAAATAAAATGAATTAATTATATAAATAATTATTATTTGGTTATTTCCACTTTAATGAGAAATTTATTTTATTAAAGGATCCTTCGGATCGGAATTCTTTATCAAAACTCGGATCAGATTCGGATTAGACAATTTCGGATCGGATTGGATTTTAAACATTAGCCAATTGTCGGATTATAAACGTCCAATCCGATCCGATGCACACCTCTATTCTGAGGTGTCTGAGTTCAGATCATTACAGTTAGGAAAGGACATTTCATCGTCGTTGCCATCAGAAGATTTGAAGACAGAGTAGGAGTATTGGTTTAGTATATTGCAATATCGGATGGGTTGTTGGCTGAAGTCATTCCACCGTCAGGTTGAGACCAAGTCATTTTGTTGGGTATGTTCGAGTGGTTGGAAACCGACTTGAAAGCTGACCAGAACATCTTCATGGCTAACATGACGCGGCAACGCGAGCCTGCGTTGAATGTTGGCGTAAGTTAGCATACTTCATGTTAAAACAATGTTTATAGGAAAATAAAGGTGTTGTTGCATGCATGTATTTCTAGTTAAAATAATATTCACGGTTAAAATATCAATATATAGTTACCATCATTGGAGCGATCATCAGGTATTGCGACGGAAATAATGGATGCTATGAACGCAACAACCAAACCAACAACGACAGTTTTCTTTCGACCAAATCTGTGAATATTAAAAGAAAAGTACAATTTGTAATTATATGAAGCTCAGTCATGGTTCGCATGGTGGGTTACTTTATGTACATGCATCGGTGGGTTACTTTAATGCAAGGGGAACGATGGGGTCAGTGGAAATATAGTGGTTTGATGAACGTGCATTGCTTATTATTCAAAAATTATATTTAATTCGATTCCATACGTTCAAAAGTGCAAAATTAGCCCCAAGCTCAGACGTCTTACACTTGGTCATGAATGAATGATGAACGCATAAATTACAGTGTAATGAATTAATTAATGACGAATGAACTTAATTCGAAAAGGGGAAATTTTTCAATGTAACACAGTACTTTTACTTTTGCCAATGGTTTGTACTTAAGAGAAGTCGTCATTTTTCGATCATTTTTAGCTTCACTATAGGAGAGTTCTGACTTATACCCATCGTTAGATGGAACGTTATGAACAAGTACTCAGACCATGCACATCACGACAGAAAGTGACTCATTTTACCGATCAGAGGGAGCTAATTGTTTTGAGCAACATTTTGATAAAATTGTGCAAAAGGATCCTTTCGAATTCGTGAAAAAAGCAAAACAGTTATTGTGTCGGTTGTAGCTGCACGTCTGTTGTATGCAGTAGCTGCACGTTTTTGAACTTTAACAAATCATCAACCAGTTCGTTCCTTGTACATATATGATTAAAAAAATAGAATTTTATGGTATCAAAAACACTGCTCTCCGCTGGTTCACCTCATATCTTAGTCATAGAATACAAGTATGCAAAGTTGGGGTAACAATTTCAAAAAGTGAGAAAATCACAACAGGTGTGCCGCAGGGATCAAATCTTGGTCCCCTTCTGTTTTTGGGATCAAATCTTGGTTCCCCTTCTCTACATTAACGATTTGCCGAATTGTCTTGACTCTTCAGTCCCAGCACTTTTTGTTGATGATACTAATCTTACTGTAAATGGCTCTACCACATGTGACATACAGGAAAAGTTGGAAAATGATTTAAATAATGTTCACATGTGGCTATTAGCCAATAAGTTAACCCTAAATGTTAATAAAACTGAGTATATGTTAATTGGATCAAGACAAAGGCAGTCCCAAATTAGTACTGAACCAATTCTATCAATAGGATCTGAATGCATCAAACGTGTTTCGTCTACCAAAACGCTTGGCGTTATAGTAGATGAATGCATCACCTGGAAAGACCACATTGATAAGGTAGCAAAAAAAGCCTCGAAAGGGATTGGAATACTGAGACGATCTAAAGACTTACTTGATAAAGATACTCTTAAAACTATTTATAGCGGGTTTTTTTTACCGCATTTTGACTATTGTGCGTTGGTATGGGATAATTGTTCCAAAACCTTGCAAAACAAACTACAAAAGCTACAAAATAAAGCAGGTCGAATAATCACATGCAAGTGATTGCTACGAAACGCACTCTGATGCCGTCAAAACCAAACTCGGTTGGGACACCTTACAGGAAAGGAGAGAGAAACAACTAGAAACTCTAATGATACAAATAATGAAAGGAAATTCAATTGATTACCTCCGGGAGTTTTTACTATCTCTTCTAATCAAACGTATCAATTAAGAAGTAACAACCACGTTCTCTACTTGCCTAAACCCAACACCAACGCTTTAAAGCGTAGCTTTAGTTACAAAGGTGCTGCAGCTTGGAACGATATTGAACTTCACAGAAAGATTTGAAATGAATAAATTTTATAAGATCACTTTTTTAACATTTTTAACATTATACTTTTAAATTGTGTACATATTTTCTATTTTAGTCCTATTTTAAATACACGGCCATCTGAAAATCAACCTTTTTATTTTTTCAAAAATTTATCATAACTTTTAGATACTTTAGGGCTATTGTTGAGATGTTACCGTGTGTAAATAATTGTAAATAAATAAAGGAACTATTTGTTCACCGAATAGTAATTTTATTGCTTTCCCTATTATATATATATATATATATATATATATATATATATATATATATATATATATATATATATATATATATATATATATATATATATATGTATATATATAGTTAAATTTACTATAGCTAATGAAATGATGACGTAACGCATGCAACGAAATATCACGGGGAGAAGTTGCTACATTTGGGAATTTTAATCTGATGCTGCGTATAAAAGGCGCGCGTGTCAAGGTTAGGTTATTCTACCGAAGTCAGTCAGGAGCAACACTTGTATACTTTCTTCCAAAGTTTTTTCAGGTATTGTGTGTTTCCTTTTATCTTATTTATCCTCAAGAAACATGTCGGGTTTCATTCCTAATGTTTTGGTATTTGGTCATTCTTTTGTGCGTCGCTTAAACGACGATTTAAACAACGGTTTTGATTCCCGTGCCAAACAAAATTTTAACCTGGCCAATTCAGGCGTGTACGTATCTTTGAAGGGCACGGGCGGTCGAACTGTAGACAAAGTGTTTAATGATATTTCCTTTCTCAAAAGCTACAAACCGGATATCGTCGCTTTGGAAATAGGGACGAACGATTTGTCAAACCTTTCCGGAGGTGGTCGGTTCGCGGATAGACGATCTCGTACGCTATATAATAATAATAATAATAATAATAATAGTCTTTATTAATCAATACTCGAAACACACGTCCGAGTTTACATGGAATTATAAGAATATAGTCTATTTTACATTAATTATTTACATCAATAATTTAATAAAACTAGTAAAATTCTACAATATTGTTAAAAATTATTAAAATGTATCATACACTAGATAAAATTGAAGAGACATCTATTTACAAAAGATTTTTTAAATCTTTCAGCTCTTACTGAGGGCAGCTCAAAGTCATGTCCCCTTTGCCTTAAAGTTCGATTTAATTTATTTGGTAAAAGTTCTCTTAGTGCATTATTTTCATCATCTAATATTTTTTTCCATAATCTCTTGTCTCTCTTATTAATTATTTCTCTAAAATTAGATTTCTCTGTTACATACCCATTACGGTATGCACGATTTATGAACTTATCAATCTGACTAATGTATTTAGTGTAAGATGCTCCTCCCCAAAGTTCAGTTCCGAAAGTGAATAATGACATTATTAAACTCTGAAAGAGAAGTTCTAACTGCTTTGTTGTAAAACCATAATATTTACACACACGTAAGATGTACATTCGTCCACTCGTTTTTTTAAGCATCTCTTCGAACTGTATGTCCCAATTTTTCGGTATTTCCTCAAGGGTAATTCCAAGTATCTTGAGCCATGTTTTCCGTTTGATGGACGGAATGCAACTGGGTAGAGGTATAGATGTTCTCCCACGAACAATCATTTCGTATGTTTTATTCATATTCAGCACCATTCGATTTTCATCCGACCATAATTTCATATTTTCTACCTCTTCAGCACTTGTATCATCCTCATCATAGCCCGGGGCTTCTATTGTTATATCATCAGCGAATTTACAGAGTTCATTGATTGGATTGACTGGTTTAATGTCATTTACCATTATTGAAAATAGTATCGGGCCTAGAACAGTCCCCTGAGGCACGCCACGATTAATTTTCAAGAACTCGGTTGTGATGCCATCAACTGTTACTCTCTGTTTGCGATCTTTTAAGAAATCTATCAACCAATTTATGATGTACGGGTTAAAAGGCAATTTCTTAACTTTTCCAAATAGTATGTCGTGTGGAACACTGTCAAACGCCTTGCTAAAGTCAAATGATAGTACTCTCACATATTTTACACCATTATCCAACCCTTTCAACCACGTATGTTGACATTTAACTAAAGCCATCGTTGAATTATGTCCCACTTTATATGCGTATTGGTCAGAATCGATTGAGTGATATATAACATCTGCGATCTCATTTTTGTATATACATCTCTCAAATAACCTCATTATGATGTCTGTTAGTGAGATAGGTCTCAGTTCAGAACTTGAGTTGATAACATTTTCTTTTGGTATTGGAACTATATTCGCTCTCTTCCATATTTCAGGGACTTTTCCAACTTTCACAGATACGTTAAATATTTTTGTTATAGCTGGAGCTAATTCAGCTGCGAATGTCTTCCAGAACCAATGTGGTAGATCGTCCGGGCCAGATGATGAACGCTTCTGTTTTCTTAGAAAGTTATAGACAATATCGACAGAAAGAAACGGAATTCTAGTTCCCTCTGGAATTTCTAGTAACTGAGGGGCTGAATAATTAGGGTCAGTGTTAATAGTTTGAAAGTAGGCATTTATAACATTCGGATCAATCAGAGAGCTAACAGGTGCAGAATTTTTCTCTTTCCTGCCAGTAATGTTATTAACATTATTCCACCATTTCTTTGTTCCAGTTTTATGATTTAGGTTCTCATTTTGAACAGCATTAAGTTGATTGGCGCGAATTAGTGTGTTAATTTGATTTTGTAGACGAAAAGTAGATTCTTCATCACCTACGCCTATAGCTTTCTTCCTTTTTTTTCAACAATACGAGAGGGGACATAAATGGTGGATCGCGTGACGAGGTTCGGACTTTTATCAGTGGGAAATTGTTCTCGAATCTCGGCCAGAGACTTTCATAAAGTTGTTTAACCATTTCATCAGGGGCTTGGTCATATATTGTTATCTTGGACCAATCCACATTCTCTAGTTCTCTTAGCATGTTTAATTTTCTATGTTCTCTCACATCCCTAAAGAATGAATTTGTTCTTTTTGCTTTTATGTTTCTCGAGTATGCAATAATCATATTATGATCAGTTCTTACCAAACTTTTCTTAACTTTTATTTCCTTCTAGTAGTGAGGAGCATTTGTGACAAAAACATCTAAGATATTGTTACCTCTTGTAGATGATCTAACCAACTGTGCAAAAGATAATTGATTAAGTAGGTCGCGAATATTCAATCTGTTTATATCTCCAGTAATAATCATCTTCGTATTAGGGTTTTCCGATAATAACTGCTCGCATGAGTCCATTAGGAATTCTATTAAATCGTCTGCATTATAATTATGGTCGGGAGGATGGTATA
>CACRXK020014765.1:0-12803 GCA_902702795.2 Paramuricea clavata
TTCACACAATATGAAGAATTATCAAGCCCTCAGTTTGTCGTTATCAACCTCAGCCTTCGGCTTCAGTTGATAACGGCAAACTTCGGGCTTGATAATTCTTCATATCGTGCTCAACCTCATTCAATAATTGTTAAATATAGATTGACAGACAGAGACCAAACTAAAGATGTACATTCATACATATCAATGTATTATACAGGCGCGGATCCAGCCTAAACCCTGACCGTGGCGCACTCCAAAACCGCGCATAATTAGGGGGGTCCGGGGGCATTCCCCCCCGGAAAATTTTTGAAATTTGAACCCCGGAAATGCCATTTCCTGAGTTCTGAGCATCGAATTCTATCATATAATTCGTCATTAATTACGCCATATTTTAGACAGCAAATAACGAAACGCACTAAATAAGTCAAATATTTAAACAACATACCATGTTCTTCAGCGAACGTTACAACATTAGAATGTTACAAAATCACTGTACTTACATAAAACCACAATTCTGTACCGCACGTACTGTTCCTGTGTATTTCAGGTTCTTCGTAGCAAAAAATATACAATTAGGGCTGTACATCGAACTCAATCATCTTGGCGTTTCAGTTGCAACGTAGATCTTTTACGGGGTGGGGTTTTTCAGCTGCACATCGATACCAAGTCGGTCTTATTCTCGATCATTCGCTTAAACTGTGTAGCACGGAGAGTTGCCGTTGCGTGAACATTGGATTTTTCACCATGCTGACATAGTTTCTGGACAGCAGAAGCACTTGGAGGAAGAGCACTGGTCATCAATCGTTGGAGCTCGCTTGCATTATGCGTGCTTTCACTGCCAAAAAGAACACAAGTGACGCAAAAACCACCGTTTGCCACAGCAGAGTAAGCCAACCATGGAAATCGTGATAACCATGCCAACCGGAAACGTCTACCAATATTTTCGTGTGGAGAAAAAGAAAAATCAGAACCAGGTTTCCAATGGCAATGATTGCACAGAATTTCGTACTTTTTTGAATCAGGAAGACTGGACACCAGATTTATGTAGTTGTAGATATCATCTGGCCACGAATTGGTGGAAGTTCGTTGTGTTTTGGTGTTATATTTTTCTTAAGTAGGACCAGTGTTGGGAGTTACAGATGAAATTCCTTTACTAGTGCTGGGAAATTTGATTTCACTGTCTACAGTTTCTTGTGTGTTGCACGCTCGTTTCACAAGAAGCGCATTGATCTAAGCTAATTTGTTTTCTTTTTGGACCAGTCGTCTGCTTTTTAGTAAATGTAGTCACTTGTGTAGTAAGTGTAGAGGAAGGAGCAGAAAAAACTTTAGTAGAAACTTTAGGAGGAACTTTAGGAGGAACTTTAGGATGAACTGGCATCGCAGACTTCAATAAGGTTGGAAGGTGTGCTTTAAAATAATGGTCTCGTGGCTGAAGTGCTTTAACTGGTTTGCACAAGGTAACAAAATGATTTTTGGTACATAGAATTCTTCGATCAACCAAATAAGGCGGTGGCATCGCAGCAAAATGAAATATATGGACATATTCAATTGCACTGCCATCAAGATAATCCCGTGGATATACTGTATTGTACAATTGAATCCAAGGAATCCCAATTTTCTTTCGCTACAGTATCATTGGTGAGTGGGTAGAATGACTGAATGGCACACTGAATTACTGTGGACAAGGCAAACATGCACACCATGGATGAGAATGTGTAATTTTTTGTAGTTTCCTTTGCTTCTTCTAAAACTGCTGCATTTCATTACAATTCTCGAAAAAAGTAAGAGCTGCATCAGATACACACATGGCAAAGGCATTTTTAAATGAAGTGAACGCTACGTTTTTATGCTGGGACTCGATGAAGGAGTGGTTAGCATAGTATTTGGCATTCTCAAACAGTTCAATACTAGTGAGGCATCTCAAGCTAGTGAGCAGACAAACTCTCATTCCCGATTAACGCAATAGAACATGCATTAAAAAGACAATGAAGTACTGAAAGAATTTAAGCATTTAAGTATCAATGGTTATTTTATATTATTTTGTAAATATTCAATTGAAACTTTTAACCAGAATGTCAACTTCTTTACACCACACAGTAATTATGTGATTATACTTTGCAAACTTCGCTCAAATTATCTGGAGAACAAATGTTATGCCTTGCCATTTGAGAAATAGCAAGGAACCATTTGTTTTCCCAAATGTTTTCCCTCCTTTTGCTTGTATAATCATGGGTCACATTCCATATAACTTTGTGCCGAAAGGATAATTACTAGAATTAGTCAGGGTAACCAATAGAACTAGAGTTGGCTTTAAGGTAAGGACTGGAGATTAAATTTTGGTATCATTAATATGGAAATTGAGCCATAATCATAATTAGTTTAACAATGAGGCCCCCTACAATGTCTTTGTGTAATTTGAGTAACATCATGATGACATCAAATTCACAGCTGTCCTTGACTAACTCATGGGATTTTGTTGCAGTTTTAGATTCGGGATTAGGTTTTAATGTCAGGATTAGGATGACATCATCCACAACAACATCAATATTCATGCACAACAAACACCTGTGAGGTAGTCACCCTCCCAGGGTCAGTTGTTAAAAATATTTGCTGTGTTGATGTAATATGTACTCTGGTGAATAAGATGCTTGTGTGATGTTATTAGAAAATTATGTTAGGGTTAGTAATCCAAGTGAGAATCATATATACATTTTAAGACCTAACCAGGAACGACTGCGCAAAATGCAGCACAAGGTCCTCTGGTAGGAAATGAACCTACGGCCCTGCGATTCCTACCAGAGGACCTTGTGCTGCATTTTTCGCAGTCGTTCCTGGTTAGGTCTTAAAATGTATATATTCTCACTTGGATTACTAACCCTAACATTCTAATATTAATTCCACCAAGTGAAGTGCAAGAATCCATATTGTGTGATGTTACTCTGACTGTATATCCACACCGGGCAGGGTTGAAAAATATGCCTGGCCACGGTGAGATTCAAACCTTTGGCAAAGGCATTGGGAGAGCATTGGGCTAGTATTCTATGGCAGAGCATTGGGCTAGTATTCCAAAGGTTGTAGGTTTGAATCCCACTGTGGTCAGGCATATTTTTCAAGCCTGCCCAGTGTGGATATACACTCAGAGTAACATCACACAAGCATCTTATTCACCTGAGTACATTACACCAACAGTCCAACACAGCAAATATGATGATTATTAGATTACACTAATATCGAAGGAACTAGACTCAGTTCCAAAGTATTGCATATTCGAACCGATCTGACTGCATAGCTCAGTTGGCAGAGGATTGGGCTAGTATTCCAAAGGTCGTAGGTTCCAATCCCACCATGGCCAGGCATATTTTTCAACCCTGCCTGGTGTGGATATACACTCAGAGTAATATCACACAAGCAATTTAGAAATATTTCTTCAGAAATCTTGTCTGGATGAATGAAAGTTTTCTTCAAAGCTTCGAAGTAAACAGGCATGCAGAAACACACAAACAAAAACACTAGGTTAAATTTTAACCAAGGATTAGCCTTAGCTAATAGAACAACCGACCCCTGGTCAACCTACAAATATTAAGACGCTATATTTAAAGCTTGGTGAAACCAAATAGACGACTATATAGACCCAATACTGAAGTAAACATTTCATTTTACAGTCGACAATCAAATGTTGTAGCCGTAAACTGTAGCAAAATACTGATAACAGTTTTAAACAGAGTTTTTACTAATATTTCACGACAACATAACGGATAAATGCAATTTATATTTTATTGACAACCGCCATGTGTTCGAGATCATATTACTATTTCACTAACAAAAATTTACATACATACAAATTTGCATGCACAAATTTATCCCTGACCCCAGCGTAAATGCAAATTTAATATAAGTCGATTAAAAATTCTTACCTAACAGGAACATTAGGCCCAGATCTTTCAGTTTGGCTCTTGGGGAACTGCAGTTTTGAAAATTCGCACGTTGGCAGCACGACTCGCCAGTAGATTTCATACGGCGCAGCCTTTCTTCAATGATAAATTTATCACATTGTTGCCTCAAGAGCGATAATTCCCCTGAAATATGTTCGCTTAGGTTTGCTTGTTGAAAGATTTCGACGAGCTTGCTAAGAACATCGACTTTTTTTAAAAGCTTCCATCCTGATAGCATCCATGTAGCTTGTAATGTATTGTTCTTTATCCCGTGAAGTCGACAAGTATCGAACTTTATTGTTGATCATTTGTATTGCGCAATCAAAATAGACCCACCGTGGCAGACCGTGGCGCACATGACCACAACTTGCCCTGTGATTGGTTTGCAACGCTGCACCGTGGCAGAAAGTTACTATATTTAGTAACAATTGCGCAATTTTTTGCACGCTGACCGTGGCATTTTGTGGCTGTGATCGCAGCTTCGAATTTACGACTGTTTTCCGAACATATTCGGCACCATTCGGCACGCTTTCGGCGGTTTTTATAGTTCAGTGTTTAACTGGATAATTATACTATTGAACAAGGAATATATTTCGGAAGTTTTTCCTGCTTTTAGCACATATTACTGTAATATGAGAACAATTACAAAAGATATTATTCAAATTGTTTGCTATAGACCTATATTTGCTCAATTTTGCTGTATTTCAAATAACTAATATATACTTCTTAAAAATGCGTAATGCAGTCTAATGCAGTATCCAACAAAGGTGAACCCCGGAAAATCCTAGGTGGGAAAAATCTGACCGTGGCTCGAGCCACTTTTGCCACGGTCTGGATCCGCGCCTGGCGTGCTAGGAAATTACCGTAGTCGTTTTCGTTTTCACTCAAATGTTGTTTTTATAGTAGTAAACCAACAACGAGAGAAAAAGTTTCATAAACTAAATCTCCTGCAGACTAAAATCCCCTACAAAACGTGAAAATAAGTCATAACATTAAAAACAGGCCAGATATTTAGTATTAATATATTATTTGCGCCGGATAAACGCTATATAAATGCTAGAAATTATTTTTGGAAAACAAAAAAAAGTCAACTTTCTTTGTTTTTTTGAAAAGTCGTCGTGAGGACTACGAGATTTATCCGCAAGTTCGTACTCAGATGGGCGACGGCTACGACCTTTTCGCGTCAGTACGGGATGGCGTAAGCATACAGCATGCGTTTTCGCTTGACGAATCTCGTACTCGTAGTCGTACTCGTAGTCAAATCTAAAGCTCCCTATCGATGGCGTCAGGGAGTCAATATGATTCTCGTCGTCATAGTAATATGGCGCAAACACGTCCAAATTTTTTTCATATTGACTCTTTGACGTCATTTTGCTATTATGAATGTGAAAAATCCAGATTTGGTTAGCCATTGAGTTGATATGACAATTTCACAGTTGGCTGTTAGCCAATCAGAAACCAGGAATTTTTTAAATAAATAATAATATGTTTTACTGTAAACTGTACCAGTCTACCAAAATAGTTGTTATGAACATGCAATTTTAGTAGAGTACTACATTCCATGTCATTATTTATACATTTTGGATATAAATAATATATTTTCAGGGTATTCAGAGGGATATCAATTGTCTTTCTGAGGATAATAAATCTACCAGAAAAAGAGCAATAGAAAAAATCAGCAAGGAACTAATAAAAAAGAAGCCGCCTTTAAACTCTGGTGTACTGCAAGAATGTCTTGAGTCTATTATCAAGCCTGTGCTGAAGATATTCTCCGATCCATCTGAAAAATGTCGAGAGCTGTCAATACAATTTGTTTTGGAGTAAGTCTATTCCCCTAGTCTTTTCTTTTACTCTTTCTGCCAGTTAAAAATCAATTTTCTCATGTTCAATTAAACTGTGTATGGAATTTATCACAGACCATAGTATCATGATAGTAGGCTGAGGCAGTTCTTAGATTTTTTCAAAGTTTTGTCATGTATTTTATAAAATACAAGGGTGGTAGTAGCGAAGTAGTTGTAGTTCGCTACTGTAGCGAACTACAATTTTCAAGTAGCCAGTAGTTTTTAACTACTTTTTCAAAACAGTAGCTGTAGTTATAGCGAACTACATTTTGCCTAAAAGTAGCCAAGTAGTTGACTACTTTTCAAACAGCAAATCGCTATTCGCTACTTTTTAAAATTGTTAGCAACTTGATAGAATAGAATGTTATTAAGACACAGTTTGCTTAAAATCAATACTCAATTTGCACAAATAAAGTATGCCGTGCAACTGTTCAAACTGTGCAAGTGCATGCCGTCTTATTTACTCGCGTAAGTCGATTTGTTATAGGTTACATTACAGCCTGAGCTATAGTAGATGTTCCATATACAGTAAAATTAAAAAATATTGAGTAGCGAAATAGTTCGCTACATTTTTTAAGCAGTAGTTGTAGTCAGTAGCGAACTACTTTTGTTCAAAAGTAGCAGTAGTTGTAGCTGACTACATATTTTTGAAGTAGCTGTAGTTATAGCGAACTACAAAAAAATTGTAGTCAACCCACCCTTGATAAAATATGCAATTCAATTATCGTAGTGCATCATCCTGTGTACAAGACATGTCTGCGTTTCTACCATACATCATTCCCACTTGTGTCCAACGCCTGGGCCAACAGGAAATCATTGAAACGTGTGAAGAATTGAGATTGCTATTGCTGGAATTATTGATTGCCTTGGTTGAAGTGTGTAGAGAAAAAATGGCGATGTACATTGATGATCTGGTCAAAATTTTACAGAAAACCATTGCAGATCCTTTTCATCACGTCAAAAAGGTAAGATGTTAAAGATGTGGTACAGTCATAGATATAGGAGGGTACAGTCCGATGTGCACAAAGGAGCCCTCTTTTTATTTACAAACAGTTTATTTAGCTTTTTATTTCATTTTATGTTCTTGCAAAGCTTGATTGTTGTGTCTTGATAATTTATTATACTCTAGAATCATGAAAATATAAATAATTAAATACTTGTCGAATAAAATTCAATATTTTAGATACCAAAATGTAAACAAAGCCTTTGTTTACATACGGACTGTACCGCATCTTTAAAAGGTTTTACCATTTAACCAAAGATTAAAGAAGACTTGTAGTATAAGAGAGGTGACCCAAGCTCAAACGACGATGAGCAAATAAAAAAATCTACAACAAATAAGTAGCACCCTCCGATAACCCAAACTTGCCTTGCATATATCATTATGATGTAATCGCATATCATTACGACGTCATGCATACATAATGCTCCATGCCTTCAGCCCTCCCCATCTTCCACCCTCTTCAGGGGAATTTTTAATGAGCTTGTTCACCCTGAATATTTAATGAGCTTGCTTACCCTGAATACTTAATGAGCTCACCCTTGCCCAAACTTGCCGTGCATATCATTATGACGTCATGCATACTAATATGACGTCATGCATACTATTATGACGTCATGCATACTAATGGTGCTTATACACACCCACCACCACAAAAATGCGGTTCAAAAACCACCCACACTACCACTTGCGGTGTTTCGTTTAGTTTAATAGATTTACCACGGATTGCATACAAAAATATACTGCAATATGCAGGCTCTTGCAAGTTATAGCAGTTCTATAAACTATTCTATAAACTACTTGTAATGTTACTCTGAGTGTATATACACACTGGACAAGCTTGAAAAATATGCCTGGCAACGGTGGGAACTCAGAGTAACATCACAAGCATCATATTCACCTGAGTACACTACGCCAACACAGAAAAAATCATGTTCTATAAACCGTTACTGCAGTAAGCAACATTCATTATTGTCCTATTGCAGTTATAATTATAAAAAAGCAACTTAAACCAAACTAACTTAATTTATGCTAGCGCTGAAAAAGAATAAATTTTGACGAAGAGACGGCCGAAGTTTGTTCTCCTCGTCATTATTGTTTTCTACATCAGTTCTAAACTGTGCATCAGCACGAAATCAGTTCTAAACTGTTCTTTCCGGTCCGTGGTGCTCCAATAAACAGCATTCATTAAAGGCGCAGTTTTATTAAAGAACCACGACTTGCGAACTTGGAAAGAACTCATAGCCTTTGGCACTTCAGTTTAAAATGAAAGAGTATATTAGTTATTTCGTATTAAGCAACTGCCCCAGGTGACAATTATATGTCATGTTTTACTGTTGTCACATTTCGTCTAAATTTTTGTTTTCTTTACTCGTTCATCCTTCAAAGCCAAATCTATTTTCCTTGTTTTTCGTTTCCCAACTATTTTCTACTTTGTTCAGTATCCTCAGACCAGGTTTGGACTCTTTGACATATTCTTATGCCTTTAATAACTTTCATTCCCTCGGTGCGTAAAATCTTGTTTTTCCAGTAAAAGATTAAGCAGTTACATGTTGAATTCATTGACGTTGTGGTTGAAGCCCAGAGTCTGGCAAGGATTCCGTTATCCAAAGTCCATTCATTTGCTCTCAAGGTTATTCTTAGTCCAGTATAGACGAGCACCGGAATGTTTAGCACCACGAAACAAACGACTGCTAGCAAGCAACACGATATGTTTTTCCAAGAAAAGGTCTTTTTCATCTCGGGTGATACTCCAGTGTTTCTACGACTTTTCCTGGCGACTGCGAACAATTTGTAGTTCATGAACAACATTGGGAGAATGATGATGATAATAAATGTTGGAAGAGCAACTTGGTAGGGAATAACCAGGTCGTTAAAAGAAAGCAGCAGCAGGGTTATTTCAACGGTAATCAGTATTGCAAGAATAGCTAAAAGTCTTCCCTTCGTTACCAATGTTCGATGAAAGATAGGATAATATGTCGCCAAATATCGATCAAAATTCATCACCAAAAGAGCGAGTAAAGAAAAACCATTGAAAACACCTGTGAACCTTCTGAAAATGATCGCCCAGCCATGGTATGCATCCCACTTTTCAGTCAAGAATAAGATCGCGATAACAGCCGTCAGTGGATGACTAGTTAAAACCGCAAGCAAATCGCAACAAGACAAAAGCATTATCATGAAATGGCATAATTTCTTTCGAAGTTGCACAGACCTCCGGAAACTGAGTACGACCAAGGAATTTAAACATATTCCTGAGATAAAGAACAATACGTTCACAGCAAATATGAGTATCAGGTTGATGAAAGGAAAGAACTCCATCGTTGCGTCTTCTGGGTTGTCCTCCTCTTCTGAAGAATTGAACATAACAAATATAGATAGCAGATGTTATAGTTAGATTGAGAATCTTGAAGTGCACTTAATTATGATATAATTATATAAATAGTTCATTATACCATGACAACATGCACTTTTATAAATATTTTACCAAACACTAAACATTGTCTTATTGGTTGAAGACTTACGTTAAGTTGCTTCCTATATTTCTTTTCAAATGAAGAAAATTCATGGTTTGGTCTTGCAACTAAATTAGTTGAGAGGATTTCCATTTTAAGTAAACAATCATAAGCACACTCCTATACTTTAAACGCCTTTTAAACGACTCCAGTGGCGTCATCTGACATTGTTAGTCCAACTATGTTGAACAATCATGTTTTCGCTCGCGACTCTAGTTTTATAAATGAATGCAAAATCTAGTCGAAGTGCATTCACGAACCAACGTTTCGACACTCCAGCGTATATAGAGTGTCTTCATCAGGGATCTGAAGTGTGGAGACACCTGGTGACTTCAGATCGCCCCTGATGAGGAAACTAGACTGGAATGTCGAGACGTTGGAGCAACTGCGGTGCCCTAACGAAGTTTGCCATCACTTTATTTTCGCTGCGTGAGTTTGTTGCTATATCTGGTTTTTCCTACCTATACCTAAGTTTTTGGAACGAGAAAGAGGAAACCCAAGATACGCGTTGATAGTGGATACACGCGCGGTGTTGCTAGAAAGTGCCTGTGTATTTCACCTTTTCCAAAACGCGAGATAACTACATAAGACAGCCCGTTACTGCAATATGCCGTGTTGTGATTATAATTTTGCCCCTGTCGCTGCACGTAAGAATTAGAGACTATACAATTATACAAAGAACATGATCTAGTTCTCATAGCTCAAAATATCTAGCTAAACAACTGCTTCAGAAGTTATTAGTTCGCAGTTTTGGTAGACAACTTGAGAGCGGGTCGAGACATAGAAATGAAAGTTTGTTTTTATAATATATTTTAATTATACACTAAACAGGTGTCCAAGCGCTAATCACAACTTTGTCACAATGTAAAGCATATATCGTGTCTTAAACTAAGACTATAGTGGTTAAAAAAGCTATAATGGTCTAACTTTATTTATACTTGATAGCTCTGTCAGTTCTAAACTGTTAGTACTGTTCTGCCTAGAGGGCTACGTTATAGCTAATTATAGCTATTTCATTACAGTATTGCTACCAGAGGAAACCTACATTATTCTAATTTTCTATAAATACTTGCAAGCTGTATCAGTTCTAACTGTTACAGTTAGGACCATTCATTATTACTCCATTGCAGTTATAAAGCAACTTGAGCCGAACTAACTTAATTTATGTCAGTAAAGAACAAATTTTGACAAAGTGCCGTTGCAAGTTTCTTCTCAAGTAGTTGCGCCATTCAACAGGCAGCTGCCATCTGTTGCCATCCTGCAGTTATATACAGGTTTTACTAGCTGTTGTCATATTTTGTCTAATTTTTTGTGTTCTTTACTCGTTCATCCTTCAAAGCCAAATCTATTCTCTCTGTTTTTCGTTTCCCAACTATTTTCTACTTTGTTCAGTATCGTCAGACTAGGTTTGGACTCTTCGACTCTCCTGTACTCTCATGAACCCTCAGGTAAAGTGAAAAATATCTGGGTTTCCGGTCACCTGACCGTACCTATTTTTTGGCCACTAATGTCACTGACTGTAGTCTTTTTCTCTGAAATTTGCAAAGAGTTTGGAGCAACTGCGGTGCCCAAACGAAGTTTGCCATCTCTTTATTTTCGCTGCGTGAGTTTGTTACTATATCTGGTTTTTCGTACCTATACCTATAAGTTTTTGGAACGAGAAAGAGGAAACCCAAGATACGCGTTGATAGTGGATACACGCGTGGTGTTGCTAGAAAGTGCGTGTGTATTTCACCTTTTCCAAAACGCAAGATAACTGCACAAGACAGCCCGTTACTGCAATATGCAGTGTTCTGATTCTAATTTTGCCACTCTCGCTGCACGTAAGAATTAGAGACTATACAATTATACACAGAACATGATCTAGTTCTCATAACATATAACATTTCAGAAGTTATTAGTGCAGTTTTGGAAAACAACTTTGAGAGCGGGTCGAGACATAGAAATGAAAGTTTGTTTTCATAATATATTTTAGTTATACACCAAACAGGTGATCCAAGCGCTAAGCACGACTTTGCCACAAAGTAAAGCATATAATATATGAAGATTGTGTCTTAAACTAAGACTATAGTGGTTAAAAAAAACTATATTGATCTAACTTTATTTATACTTGATTACTCTGTCAGTTCTAAACTGTTAGTACTGTTCTCCCTAGAGGACGATGTTACAATTATAGCCATTTCATTTTGGTTCAGTATTCCTACTAGAGGAAACCTACATCATTTTAATTTTGTATAAATACTTGCAAGCTCTATCAGTTATAAACTGTTACAGTTAGGACCATTCATTATTGCTCCAGTGCAGTTATAAAGAAACTTGAACCAAGCTAACTTAATTTATGCCAATAAAGAACATTTTCACAACGATACGGTGGGTGTTTCTTCTCAAGTACAGTAGTTGCACCTTTAAACCACGCTCGTTATAACATTATTCTACATTGGTGCACCAATAAAGGGCACTTGTTAATGGAATAATGCGGCCTTTGATAGTTTTCATTTTAAAATGAAAGAGTATTTCAGTTATCTCGTATTATAGACAGCTGCTATCTGGCAATTATATACATGTTTTACTGTTGTCATATTTTATTTAAATTTTTGTTTTCTTTGCTCGTTCATCCTTCAAAACCATATATATCTATTCCCTCTGTTTTTCGTTTCCCAACTATTTTCTACTTTGTTCAGTATCGTCAGACTAGGTTTGGACTCTTCGACATATTTCCATGCCTTTAATAACTTTCATTCCCTCGGTGCGCAAAATATTGGTTTTCCAGTAAAAGATTAAGCAGTTAAATGTTGAATTCGTTGAAGTTATGGTTGAAGCCCAGAGTCCGGCAAGGAGTGCGTTATCCAAAGTAAATTCTTTTGCTGTCGAGGTTATTCTTAGTCCAATGTAGATGAACACTGGAATGTTTAGTACCACAAAACACATGACTGCCAGTAAGCAACTCGATATAATTTTCAAAGAAAACATCTTTTTCATCTCGGGCGATACTTCGTTGTTTCTACGACTTTTTCTGGCGACTGCGAACAATTTGTAGTTGATGAACAACATTGGAGGAATGATAATAACAATAAATATTAGAACAGCAACTTGAAAGGGAATAACAAAGTCGTTGAAAGATATCAGCACCAGGGTTACGTCCACGGTAATCAGTACTGCAAGAAGAGTTAAAAGTTTTCGCTTCGTTACCGATGTTCGATGAAAGATAGGATAATATGTCGCCAAATATCGATCAAAATTCATTACCAAAAGAGCGAGTAAAGAAAAGGCAACGAAAACAGACGAGAACCTTGCGGAAATAACCATCCAGCTAGGGTATACATCCAACTTGTCAGTCAAGAATAACATCGCGATAAGAGCCGCCAGTGGATGATTAGTTAAAACCATAAGCAGATCGCAACAAGACAAAACCATTATCATGAAATGGCATAACTTCTTTCGAAGTTGCACAGACCTCCGGAAGCTGAGTATAACCAAGGAATTTAAACATACTCCTGAGAAAAAGAACAACACGTTCACAGCAAATATAAAT
>CACRXK020014767.1:1197-12296 GCA_902702795.2 Paramuricea clavata
TGGTTTCTAACTAGTGGTCAAAATTGAACCTCACAAATAATTTCACAGTAGTGTAGTTATGTATTTATTCTTGCATGTTTTATATAGTATAAAGGCCTGTAAAATCAGTATTTACGTTGTCCAGTTTGGAGTCCGTAAGGCCCGGTTTAGACGGCGAACTTTTCATGCGCCGAATCTAATTGTCGTAGATACGGCAAAATATCGGAAGCTGATTTAGACGTCGAACTTAATTGTACCGTACCAAATTGCGAGGACACGATATTGGACATATTTACAATGCAAATATATGATAATCATATTATGATGTTAAAAAATAATTATGCATTAGGTTCGGCGCATGAAAAGCACGGCGTCTAAATCAATGTCGAACCTGTGTCGCATATACGATTTGTCTTGTCGCATCTTCGAGTCATGTCGAGACTTAATCAAAACCTGTCGAACTTAATTGATTTAGACGCCGCTCCAGCGTCGCACTTAATTCTTGCATTAGATTCGACGCATGAGAAGTTCGCCGTCTAAACCGGGCCTAATATGTCGTGTTTTAGTGTTAGATGGATGGACTTAGTATGGGATTCTAGTTCTGTTGTCCAATCCTTCAATCATAGCTGTATGTGTATATAATATGATTGTAAAGTTAATAAAAAAATAATTAAAAAAAAAAAGAAAGGTTTCATGAAGCGTGACACTGTAGGTTAATGTTACAGTAAATTGAATTTTACAGTATGTTAAGCATAAAAAACCCACCCTTGTCATAAACATTTTAAAGATTAAATTGATATAATTTTTTAATTATTTGTTCAGTTGTAAAATCCGCCCCCCCCCCCCAAGAAAACTAAAAAAAGGATGCCCAACTTGGCCAGAGGGGCCCCGGAATGCTGGAATTGCGGAAGGTGTTAAATATTTAGGAATTTTCTGAAAAATTTAGGTCGGAAAAGATCTGGAAAAGTATTTTACAGCCCCCAATTATCTAAAATTAGTTTTTGAAAAAATTTTGGGGACGTTTTGTCTTCGGAAAAAAACCGTTGGTCAATGTTTGCTTTCCGGAAACATTTTTTGAGGGGGGGCCTGAAAGGAATAGAGCCCAATTTTTTTAATTCACTCCCCCCTCCCACACCAAATACCTCTAAGGACGGCCCTGTTTAAAATTATCTTGTTGCAATGACAACCACTTCAAGATACTTCATGTCTGAAAAATTTAGTTGGTTGGTTAGCAGTAACAAAATTGTCATTGTATGCAAATCGTATATGACTTTCTACTTTTGGCAAATGACCACTTTATGCATGACCACAGCTTTTGATTTATTGATGCCTTTCAACGATCGGCTGGGAGTAAACTTGACATGAAAAACGAATGTATGTAAATGTATTTTGGGCAACACAAGGCAGGACAATACCAATTCGGTGGAAAGTGGACTTTCTGTAAATTCTAGGAACTACTATCAGTGTGGACATGAGACAAAACTTGGAGTTTCAATTATGGTTGTCAAGACACTTATCAATCCGTGGCCGCGCTCTGATGGTACATACGTAGGGAATGTACCTTCCTAATACACGTTTTATAGTCCCTCTTGAAGTGAGCAAAAAATAGCATCTTTTATGTTTAAATTTATCTGGGAAAATGGAATAAAAGATATCAAACAAATCACGGTGCAAAGAACGATACAGGAAGGTGGATTCGGACGTATTCCAGACGTTTGGCTGACAATTCAAGCCACAATGAAAGCGAAATGGGCTTTATAAAGATAACCGATAATACTTAAACCAGTGATTGCGCCTTATAGACAAGATATTATACTAGCATGACATTGGCCAACTTCTGTCCAGAATGAAGCTTCTTATAAGTCAGCCAACGTCCTACATTTAGACATAACGCAACTCCCGAAATGGGACCAATAGATGCACAGATTCGTTCAGAAGCACAAGGATTATTTTGATAGAAATGACAAAGAAATGGACTAAGATCACAAATAAAGCCCCCAGACCACCCCAAAGAGATACCACTCAAACAAGAGCCGAGTGGGAATGGAATGGAGAGAGTGAGAGAAAAGAATGAAACGCTATACACCATCTCGCAACAAATAAACAATGGACGTCGATCAACTGGAAAAGCCTGGAGAAGAACAGGAATTGAGATGGAGGGCCCTAACACTGGAACCTCCTGACTATAGTATACAGGCCAATTACCCATTTTTCGCGAATGAAGAAACCATGGCACATCTCCTTTTCGAATGCCAGGTAGATACTAAGTTCTGTCTGTGGCTTTGTCATTGTGCATGGCACATGGGCACCTATGCATATTTGGATATGAATTTCTAGACAATCTCTAGACAATTTCTTTTTCTAATCGGACCTTCTTTGTCGATTGTGTGTTGAAAATAAATACTTTTATAAAACGCTCGCGAAATTTATACCGATGCCTGAACTCAGCTTAATGATTGTCTTGCCTAGACTCGTCTTGCACACATTATAACGTCATGCGTGCGCACCCTCCTCCGTCTTCCCACCACCTAAATATTAATTACCTCCGCCTTAGTCCGCCTGAATATTAATTACCACAATTCACTTCCCTCCGCCCCAATTCCTATATGTTAAAAGACAAAGAAGGTCCGATTAGAAAAATATTAATTGCAGAGTTAAAGAGAAAAGGGAATCAAATGGCAACAATGATCTTCAATAGGCCGATATTTTGGGGGTTTTAATTTATTTAACTTGAAAATAAGTTCGGTTACCCCCATTTTTTATTCGTTTAGAATTCGTTTAGTATTTTGAATCATTGTTATGATTTTTAAAATTCTGTAATGCGAAAGAAAATTTGTTACGAATTACCACATTTTCCGATCTTAAAAAAATTTGGCATGACAACTCCACTTCCCTCCGCCTCACGCCGCCTCACTCCACCTTCCTCCGCCTCACTTCGCCTCCCTCGGTCTCAAAAAAGGGATCAAATGGCCCCTATATTACTACTTAAATGGGAGATCTTCCATTTTCTTGTAAACTGTAGGGAGCCACCTTGAGCAGGTAGTAAAATGTCTATATCTGGTGCGTGAGTCTCCCACTGCCTCTTGGAAGATATGTGAATCTAAGACCTGACCTGGATTGTTGGTCGGCAATGACATTGTCGATTTGTCGGTACCGGTGTGTGGGCAACAGTCAGACATATATTATACAATTATTGGACGAGGTTGAGTAAAATATCGTGATTTGTCAATGGCGAGCAGATCAATCTGCAAGCCATGCACTGACAAATCACGATATTTGTGATAATTGTGTTCAACAAGTTGAATAATTGTTTTATCATTTACTTATTCATTTTCGAAATTTTGTGGCTGCATGTCACGAAGTTCAACAAATCTGTACAATAATTGCTTTTCAAAAATCTTAAATGCGCATGCGAAATCGAGATTTTTCAATTGAGAATTGATTTCAAAAGTGCGCATGCTTAGACCATTATTTGCAGCAGTTCAGTGTATTATTCTCACAAGTTATTCGTAGGAAAATTAGCCAATCAACATTGAGAAAATGAATAAGTAAGTGATAATATGATTTATACACCACTCCCAAACACTAATGACTAGGCAATTCAAATCCTTAACTTAGAATGGCATGTACCCATTCGTTTTATACATGACATAGCAGTAATATTGTCGTCAAGAACTTTATATCATGCTTGCCGACAACCAGTTTTTCAAATAACTTTAAACCAAGCAAGGCTTGATTTCTAAATAGTTTATCTGATCGAAAGCCTCTTCTGGAGTCCAGTGACCTTCAGTGGAAGTATAAGTGTACTGTGCACCCCCATCCTATTTTTAATGCATCTGTTGTCAGGATAAGGGCCGGCTTCCCATAATTAGCTCACCACATTGTAGGCTATTTCTACTGAATCAACCCACCATTTAAGGTCTGCCATCGCTTGAAGGGGTAGAACCATGGTTTATCAATTTCCAGCCACATATAGTGCAAGAGGTCGTACATTGGAATAGAAATAGTCATGATATATATATAGTAAACGAATTGAGGTGAATATACCAAAGAAAACAATTTGTTGTGTGAGTTGTTAGTAGTAGTCATTAGACTGGGTTAGAAACTAAAACTAACCACATATTCCTAAACAATGTTATTGTACCTTGGATTATCATAATTATTTCATTGTGTGCATGAGAGTCATTGATGTACCCCACTGATAAAATGTCATGCAACTTGGACCACCTGGTTAGATCTAAAAAAGATATTTTTAAATTCGCATCCACAAAAAACCCACCTACTATAAGTGCGAAAGTTTACCAATTAAAATCGCGTATTTTAGTGTTAACTATACTATTTAACTACAAAATAGTATTTAAAAAGTATAGCTAAGAGCTAGGTTTAAATCCGGCTCCTGATTTTCGTCGATTTTAATAGCAATTTAGTTCCATTTAAATTCACCAAATATAGAAAGGCGGTAGTAAGGGGACAGTTCCTACCCATGCGTGGAATTTGCAATCACTAACGAGAGCAAATGCTAGCTACTTCTTTGCCAGTAAGAGAGTTGGTGGTCTCGCATTCGAAGATCCAACGATTGAATCAGACTTACAGGCGATTGTTTAGGCCATGCAAATCCTTTCTTCAAATGACGAAGCGGTTGCCAAGATTGCTCGAGAAGAACTGAGAACCTTCATGCGAAGAACTGCCCAGTCCAATCCAACAGCCGAACTAATAAATATGAACTATTGTTGAAGGATTTTGTAGATGGAAATTTCGCCAGTGTACGTAAATTTTATACATTTATTTAGACCTATAAGCGAGGAGTAACTGCGGTTCTGTTGCAGGGCCCTAACCAACTGAGCTTCAGAGACGGGTTGTCGAGCTCTAACCGCACGTTCATGTTGATATTATACTAAGATGATGCCATGATAAGGTTTATGAGTAAATATCAATGCAGGCATAAACTGCCGGAATCTATCTACTGTATAAGGTGAGGATAGTCTGCAGTAGGGAGATGTTCGTAACGAGAGGTTCAATTGTAATTGAAAGACATCTAGAGAAACCAGTAGAAGGCATTGAAATTTTTGCTGAAAATGTATAGGAAATGAGTATGAACGAATTGCGTGGAGAAAATTCATGTGCTTCGGAACAAGTGCTAGAATATCAAAGGGATTATGCGATTCAATCATGGCAATGCATGGATGATACCTTATAGTTATACACCAGTGATGACGTTGAGAACTATTGTCGTTTCATTTGTCGCAGCGTAAAAAGCAGCGACAAATGTCTACCTCGTGCGAAGTATAAGAAGTCCATCAAGCCCTACTGGAATAATGAACTCAAGCGATTAAAGACAGCTTGCATGGAGCTTCATAAGAAATGGACCTCAGAAGAACGTCAAAGCCGAGGAGAACAATATGAAAGTTTTCGGTTATACAAAGATGCCAAGCGTCTATTCAGGAAGGAACAACGTAAAATGGTACGAAAGACAGAGGAAAATGAAATTATAGTTTCTGTGTGAAGAATTCAGTGATGCAGTGCATGAAATTCATCAAGTGAACTATTTGTCAGCATATTAAAATTCAAAATACAGTGTTGCTTTTCCAGCAGCCTTAAAATGCTCTGTGCTGTTTCTGTTAACAACTAAACAACCCGCTTCCGCCAATTCATTGGAAATTCTTCATATTCCTGGAAAACAAGTTACTCCTTGACCTCATCAATTATTTATAGTAACAAATTCGGCGTCTCCATGCATTTGTTCATTGACTTAACAAGCGAATCGTTTTACACAATTACAGAATATGCTTCGTTGCTTATTTTGTTAAAAAATGTCCACTTTGTAATTACTAGTCGCTAGTAAATTTGCTATGTTGCGTGTGTTTATATGTGGGGCCCACAGCACTGGTAAAACTACGTTATTAAATCGTTTACTTTCAGAACCTGATCAAAATCAACTTCGCGCCGTGAATGAAATAGCGAGAAACATAATAGCAGAAAATGGATGGCAAAAGAAAGATTTCGACCCGAGGATAAATCCTCATATATTTTATGATCTTCAGGTGAAAATTTTACAAGCCCAGTTACGTATCGACGAAGAGTTATGCAATGAGAATACATCGTATATCAGTGATCGTGGACTGGATCCGATTATATATTGCCAAATGTATCTAGATGAAGAATGGTTTCACAAGATCATGTACTCTAAAGAAGCCAAGGAATGTGTTAAAAGGTAACAAACTTGGGGTGTTCAGAAAGTACTCGAGTCAAACATAGTCGGAATATATTCGACATCACTACATTGTCAGTCAATTGCTAATTATATCCTCGAGTTTTAATTCTCTTACAATGACATCACTTTATCAGTACCTAATCCTGCTTTATCGGCCTTCGTAATTCAAACCTATATAATTATATAGTACCTCTTGTATACATAACGAGGCAGCAACATTGAAAACAAACTCGGAGATCTAAAACATAGTCAAACTGTCAATTCACGTAACTCCCCTCCGTTTAATCATTCAACATTCGATATTCATTGTGCGGTTGACATATCACTATCAGATATGTAACCTTTGTGCCACACATTACACAACATTCACTACAAACAATTGCAAGAGACAAAAACAAAGCCTTATATTAAGCGAAACCCATTGCAAATATGATCTATTGATTCGTCAAAAACTATGCCAGTATAAATTCAGTGTGCATTAAAACCTAGAGATGGAAATGTTTAGGCTTGGCAAGATTCGTCGACCATGCCTTTCAATTGTATCAAAATCAGCAGGGGAGCTTAAGTCTTGTACAAAATAATGTCAATAAAAGACTTCAATTATATAACTCAATTGAGTTTTTCCAAAGAAAATCCGGTTCTTGATCATAAAAGACGATTACTATCGTAACATATACCTTTTAAACAAAATTAAGTAATAATGCTTCTATCACATGCAACGACTTCTTCAAGCATCAAAAAAATTAATTCCAATTTTTGCAGAGAGATAAATAGATACAAACTCTCTTCTATCCTTAGCAAATGTTGCGATTGTTGGAGCACTATTGGGGGTGAATCTTAAACCATTTGCAGCTGAATTAATGGAGCGTAGCATTATACCTTAGCCTGCATAGCAGCCTCGAGTTTATTCTTCGATTTATTTTCGGAATGTTATATTCGGTCTTACGTATGTTCGGCGACGTTTTTGCCTGTTTTCAAAAGAATGAAGTTGAGGCCGTGTGTAGCTATGACGTTTGGTCCAGTAATTTTGCAGCTCAAACGTCTATCAAACTAAAAACAATTTGGATATAGAACAAGATAAAACGTAATAAAATACTCTAGTTTCAAATGTCAAGTGGCAGTGTTTAATATATTTTCTAAAGAAGAATATATATTTATTTTAAACCCAACGCAAACGGTAGATTTTACACAAAATCAAAATAAATGTAAATTTACAGTTTCACAACCCTGACTTACCTCCAGATAATTCCTGAATTAAATATTGCAACTACACGAAAACTAAATTATACATTTGGTTCATGTACAGTAAATTTTGGGTCAACCGCGAGCTACGCGGCCTACACTCCAAATTAATTGCTTAATTTGTCGAAAGTGTATTCAACAACAGCTTTAAATTTAAAATGATTGTGGTATAATTACCATTTTGTACGGCTTTTCATACGGAAGTTTGTGACAGCAGAGCATATGCGCATCAGTATTTGTTCAGTCATGAATATGCTTATATTTGTTCAGTCCTGCCAAATCTCCGAAGAGGAAACCAAATTTTGTAAGAAATATGTCCCAATATGTCCCTTACTGCTTTGAAGGGGGGAGGGGCAGTGGTGTAGTGGAGGGACGCCCAAGGGGCTGAGCCCTCTTGTTAAACTTGGGGAGGGGGGCTCAGCCCCCCCCCTATATTTTTGCACGTTGCATAATCTTAACAACGTCAAAATACACACAAAAAAATCAGTAAACGAGAATGTTCTTTAGAACTGCATCTCATTTTCAGTCATCATTTAACATAATAATGATTTTTGTAATCTTTACTTAATCGCGTTGTTCCTGCGCCGTAACAAATTGGCTGTTGAAATACCGATCCTGTTTTGTCTGATTTAACCTCTATCCAGGGCCGTAGCAACCGGAGGGGCTGCACCTCAATAATTTGCTAATAATCGTTCTTTTTTTTAAGTCATGCAAACCTTTATCATTTAAATAATATACCTTTAAAACGCTGACAATTGATTAATTTTAAGCGGCTACATTATCCATGACAAACTGCAAAGAATGAAAATATCACCCATAATTTCCTCAACTTATCCAATATATAGTTAATTAAATACGCTTTCGCCCATTTAGTACTACTAAATTGTAAATTTCGAAAAAATTAAAAACGCTGTTTTCTGACCATCAGAATTCTGTCAAATCTTCCCCAAAGTCCAGGAAATGGCATTTCAGAGACTCTAAATTTAAACATTTCCTCGGGCCTTCGGCCCTCGCTCGCCTCGTGCAAGGGTCCGTCTGTCCTTTTGAGTTACTATAAAGAAGTATTTGTAGTAACTCACAGTTTATCTGTTTCCTCCTTTAAGCGCCAACTCCACATTCAAAATTAGATTCTACTCTCGATGTCGACATGCAGAATCCGCACTTGCAAAACTTATATTATTGGTTTAAATCCCGTTCTTAATCTTATCATTTAAGCTGTTATTCTTAAATTTCTAAACATGTAATATGTCCTCGTCTTTATAGTTCTGTGATTTTTGTCTTTTCCGTATTTTGTCTTTTTCTGTGATTTTGTATTCACAAGGGACCCATGTCCTGTTGACCACATCATTAACCATACTTTTGATATGTATAAACATTTCCTATTCTTATGGTTGTAAAGTTATTTCATATTCGTATGGTTGCAAAGAAAATAAATAAATAAATAAGTAAATAAATAATGTATTCACAGGAATATGTCATATATGTCAAATCATGAATCAGAAATATTTTATAATTTCATAATTCAATTGTACTGATAAATTCAGCCAGAACCTTGAAACCCAAGCTTGTAGTAGAAAGAGGAGGGGGAAGTGACCAAGAGGGGGGGAAGGGACATGTAAAGCAGCCTCCAATATTAAAGAGGGAGGGGCTAACTTAGTTAATATTGCGACAGCTGCCCCAGGCGCGTAGCCAAGGGGGGGAATGGGGGGGTCCGGACACCCCCCCCCACTTTTTGTAAAGATCAATATTGTAATTCTTCCAAATATGAGAAGAAACTGGGGGGGGGTGTGCAAGTTGCAAATATTTTTCAAGAAATCAATTGTCGTCATTAAATTGAAATAATTGCGTATTTGCGTTCGCAGGCTATCCAGTATGTTATGTATAGCTTAGTTTGATGCAACGCTTCAAAACATCTTCAAAGAGAAGAAATATATTTAGTGACTGCTGTAGATGCGGTAACGTCGCTAATCGCTAGATTTTCTTCTTCCGGAATGAGGAATAATTTGCCGAGTTTGTGCGTACTGCTGAATCCAAGGCAGTCGAATTTCACGTTGAAGATTAGAGATCCCAGTAACAAACGCCGTAGAACGCTTCCAAATCGTCTAGCTGATGGACCGTTGATGAAACATTGCTTGATGTATCATTCAGTCACCACGTTGCCTCAACTCAAAACAGCACAACAGTGTCAGCAGAAAGTAAATTTCGTACTGATTTTTACTATTGTCTGCTTGATCTGCTGCTGAGGGAGCTGAAAAGGTGATTTTCAGTATTGGTACAATTATCTGCATTCAACTATCCAGCGCGTTGGAATGATAATAATATAGACTTTACTATTTAGGACGGCAACACGACGGCAACGGCTACCAATACAATAAATTATTGAAAAGAATCGAGTAATTACAATATATGAATAATTTAGTCATCGCTCTGTTTACAACGCGAAATCACAGATTTTCACGTCTTGATACAACGGCTGCATTTGAAGCCGCAACAAGTGCAACTTCAAACTGGGGTGAAAGAACCATTACCTTCTAAGAACGCAAAGAGTGGTGAAAGAACCATTACCTTCCATTAATATTAAAAGAACTTAATATTAAAGAAGTTTGGTGAAAGTGATTACGCTGGCCTTTACCTAAACCTTCACAGAATCAAACCTTTACCAAATCGTGTAACCAGACGCTTTAGTTCCACATCAGGACTCCTTCTTCAGATTACCAAATCAAAAACAGTAACCTTTCAAAACAGTTTTTGTATCAGAGCATGCAGAACGTGGAACACTCTACCAATATCTTTAAGAAACTTAACTTTATTGTCTTCGTTTAAACGTTGTCTATTTAATTACTATTTTTTATTAACTTCTATTGTTTATAACTCAGAATTGCCGCACACATACAAGACTGTTTGTGTCAAATGTCACAAAGCCCGTCCTTTGGATTCACTCAGTGACACTTTGTGCTGCTAGTGCCCTTTCTTTATATTATGTGATGACTTTTTGTTGTTTTTTGTTGTGATGCACTATTTAGTGTTTAACTCTTTGTATACAATATTTCTATGTATTTTACAACTCACGCGGGGAACCCGTTATTGGAGCTTCGGCTCTGTGGGTGCGCCCTTCCTGTTTTTGGGTAAATTAAATAAATAAATAAATAAATAAATGAATCATTTGTACATTGCAGCCATAATTCCGATTGCAATAGCTTCGTGCAAAAGATGCCTCAGCAAAGTTAAAATTATCAACAATTAATTACACGAGGGCAACCATGTTAGTAGCGAAAGAGGTGTAGCCGTCTACTAGCCGAAGATATTAAGTTGCATTCTCTTGTCGATAGATTTGCTTTGAAGCCTAGAAAACTTCCACTATCATATCTAAAAGTTAGATGAAAGCGGTTATATTCCTCAGTGAAAACGGAACACAAATTAGGTTCCCGTTCGTGTAAATGTTGTATAATACGTTGTGCATGTATCGTTTCAAAAAGAAAGTGATTTTAAAATGCATTAAAGCATTTCTCAACTTAGTAACAAGTTCTTAAAACTTTCTTTATCTACTAATTTGACGTGTCATATTATTACTATTAGTTTATTACACACATGCTTTGTTAATGTATCTCGTAAATATTTCATCTATGGCATAAAATTTACCAAATCTGTGGCATATAGATCACCAAAA
>CACRXK020014768.1:0-12800 GCA_902702795.2 Paramuricea clavata
CTTTCTTTAAACGTGCCTTAAGCGAATGTAATCTTCTTTCGGCTAAACCTCTGTTGTTGGGAAAGCCCAGCTTATCACGAAAGGGTAAATCGAGCTGATAATGACTATCCACAACTTTGAGAGACTCTTCCATTATTGACAGTGCTTTCTTGTCTTCTAAAGACATGCCGAGGCTCTGCCCATACGTACTTTCACTGAAATCCATCTCAAACATCTTCTCTGCCGTTCGGCCGAGGAATTCATCCTCTTCACGAACAAAGAACGCACTGAATTCACTTTCTGACGTTGTTCCCATGGGACCTGCAACTGACCACCCAAGCGGTGTTCGTATAGCATAAGGCTCCTTTTTACGTCCGCGTCGTTCTTCCATCTTCCAATGAGCTTCTGGTACGTCAGTGCCAATAAGAAGAGTCACCTCTGGATTTTTCAATTCGGGAATATGTACGTCATTCAGATGACTCCATTTGCTAATATCTCCTTTGGTTGGAATGCAACTTCTCGCCACAGATAAATCCTTAATTGATAGGGCATTAGGAATTTCTAAGCAATCGTTTTGGCCAAGACCTTGCACATAGAGAAAATGCGACTTCCCAGACTCTTGAGAAACCTTGTTCATGGTCGTTAGTTTAAAATCAAGAGGTTGACCTTCCAATCCGAGCTCATTCACCAAACTCTCTTTAACCAATGTTGTGTTGGAACCTTCGTCCCGTATGGCATAGGTGATTTTTTCTCGCGAATTGTCTCTGCTAGACACTTTCACGGGAATAACTCTCAAACATACTTGCCGTTTTGCTGTCAGCTGTACCACAGTGACCATTTTGTGCATTTAGACCTTTGGGCTTGGCCGGTGATTCTTGATCTTTATCTTTATAAACTTTCGTGGAATCTTCTTCTCGTTTGTTTTGGTTAGATTCAGTTGAATGAAGCAAGGGATGATGTCGTCTACCGCATCCCGCAATAAAACACTTACGGCCTTTCTGGCACTTGCTAGCAAAATGTCCCTTTGCCAGACAGAGATTGCACAATCCCTTTTCCGAGACAAATTTCTTTCTTTCAGCGCACGATTTTTCTTGGAACATATAACATCTACCTAGCGAATGGCCTTCCTTACTACAGAAAATGCATTTTAACTTCATTGTTATGTTTCGTTTACCATCTTGTTCTTCGTTTGACGAAATATTCGACACTTGATAAGCTGAGACGTTCCTCTGTTGTTTACCATAAGACTTGGTTTTGTTCCTTTCCCAGTCCATTTTAACATTAACAAGCCGACCATACTCAGTATTTGCCAACTTAGCTTTGTTTACTACAAACTTTGTGAGTGCTGCGAAATCTGGTTCACTTCTTTGATCTCTAAGCTTATTCGCCTCTTTGGCCCAATCTGAACGGAGGTATTTTGGCAGCCGTAAAACAATCGCCCTGATGTTGTGTCTTGAGTTTATATCTGATTGGTAGCCCAATTTGTTCAAATTCATTCCACAGTTTTCCATGTCTCGGGCTAACTGCATAAGCTTTTCACTCTCATTTTCTCTAATTATAGAACCTTTCGTCACTCGATCAATGTTAGAAGCAGCCACAATATGAGCCTGCCCAAACATTTCATGCAAAATAGACTTTGCCTTTTTGTACCCCTCTTCCGGCGGTAACATCACAGATCCACTGATGGCTTCCTTTGCCTTTCCCGTACAGAGTTGGATCAAATAAGTGCGTCTAACGTTGGGATCGCTTTCGCCGTCTTCCACATTAGTCTTGAAATTTGTTGTAAAGCTAGGGTAGTCTAATGGATTCCCATCGAAAGACATATATTCGCGTTTAGGCATCACAAAACCTTTACTTATTGTCGACCCAATTGTAGTTGCCATCAATCTCAAAGCTTGTTGTTGTTGTTCGAACATCTGTTGACTATCGGATGTTGGATGTTGAAACTGACGATTATGGGAATGAACATTCCCGTACTGTGGACACGAACTTTGAACTGCATCCTGATACATCGTTGGAACAAAGTTAGGGTGTACTAATTGGGTTTGTTGATCCGTTGTATAACCTCGCTGGTACATTTGTGTTGTGGGCACTTGGGGATTCATAAACGTGTTATTGTATGTTCCATATGGCATTCGAAACTGTTCAGCATTATATCTTGCATGACTAAAGAGTTCGTCTCTTCGATATAATTCTCTACTTTCGGTCTCCCGTCGCTCCGCTTCTTGACGTTCCGCATCTCCTCGCTCCGCATTTCGTCTTTCCGCATCTCGGCTTTCCGCATCTCGACGTTCCGCATCTCGACGTTCCGTTTCACGTTGTTCCGCATCTTGACGCTCCGTATCTCGACGTTCCGCATCTCGACGTTCCGCATCTCGACGTTCCGCATCTCGACGCTCCGCATCTCGACGTTCCGTTTCACGTTGTTCCGCATCTTGACGTTCCGCATCTCGACGCTCCGTATCTCGACGTTCCGCATCTCGACGCTCCGTATCTCGACTTTCCGCATCTCGGCGTTCCGCATCTCGACGCTCCGTATCTCGACTTTCCGCATCTCGGCGTTCCGCATCTCCTCGCTCCGCATTTCGACTTTCCGCATCTCGACGCTCCGTATCTCGACGTTCCGCATCACGTTGTTCCGCATCATCATAAGGTCCATTTCCCTCATGGTCATGACTCATCATATTCAGTTCTCTGTTACCATCATCGGAGATCTGATCATCACTATCGACTTCGAATTGTTCCAAGAGCTCAGCATGTGCTAACTTAGCTTCCATTTCTTGCAATTCCTTTCTTTCTGCAATCTCAGCGAATCGTCGTTTCCTTTCTAGTTCTAATTCTTGTCTTTGCATTTCTAGTTCTAAATGCCGAGCTTCCCTATCTAATTGTTGTTTTTCTTTCAGTTGCCTTAACTGCAACTGCAACTTGCTTCTACTGATGCCTGCATTACTCTGCCTTGACTTGACACTTAATGCAGGGGCAGACCTAGAAACTCTAGGCGAATGGGGTTCATCAATATCTTGAACAACAGAGTGGGCCTTTGGGGGCATTTGAACATTGCTGAGCCATTCAGCAGTATATTGTGTTGAAACATCTTCTCTCTCGTCTCTTACTGCATCCATATTCAACCGTCCATCATTATCCCTTCTAGACCCCATATGATCCAAAAATACACCTTTTATCACGGTGCAAGACTATTTATGCACAATAATCAAACTTTACTTGACGAAATTCACGCTTCATTAAGCCACAAATATACACAAATAATTACACAATAGCAATAACTTACGAAGAAGTCAGAAACTTTGTTGTTCTTGAAAGGGATTATCCGAAACGCACCACGTATAAAATTGAATCCATATTAAATTCATATATCAATATATTTTCGTACAAAACATCGCTTTAAAGGTGGTTTCTATAGAAACAATACAAATACATTATAAACTACGCTACAAGAAACAAATTACTTTACAAATACATAGAAACAGGACCAAAAACATGCAAATGTACCTGACGTTTGCCCTTCGTAAATATGCGAACAAACAATCAAAAAATATAAAACCAACATGTGTTTTTATCACGTGATGTCCTGCCTGCTCGCAGGCGATTAGGCCCTACTTTTCGGGTTAGATCCTACATTAAGGATGTGTAACTGGAGAGGACATAATTAGCGGGGGACTGGAGAAGTTCCAGTCGGCAAGTCTGTATCCAGGGCCGTAGCTAGCATGTGTAGGCCAAAAATTTCCGAATGACGAAAATAATTTCCGAATATATCATGACATACTAAGCCACGAAGGTGTTTGCTATTCGGAAAATGAAGACGCAATTTACAAACAAAAATACGCATATTTTACGCACAGGCATATTACAGAAGCAGTGCGGTAGGGAGCTTTTGTTTATTGGGGGCAGAAAGCGAGGGCCGAGGAAATTTTTAAATTTCGAGTCTCTGAAATGCCATTTCCTGGACTTTGGGGAAGTTTTGACAGTATGCTGATGGTCAGAAAAAAGCGTTTTAGGATGTCGAAATTTACAATTTGCTTACAATTTATAGTGACAATACAATTTTATAATATTTTCTGTTTAACAACTAAAATTTTGTTCTACTATTATTGCCATAATTTTCCGAATGGCCAACCCGATTTTCTGAATCTAACCACCCCCCAATACCCCTCTCCTCGGTACAGCCCTGTCTGTATCACTGCAGCTACCTACAGCATATATATGCATGGTTTAACTAATAAGTATACGTCATAGGGCAGCAGCTCAGGCCATGCTTAACTAGGACCAGTGAGACAACGGAGTCGACCACCGAAGGTGCGAGCCTCTAGATGGGTCTGGGGGCATGCCCCCAGAAAATTTTGGATTTTTTGAAGCTCAGATAAGCTATTTCCATCATTTTGAGGAGTTTTCCAAAAAGAAATTAACCCTTACACTAGTCCCTGAAAATCAAACCAGCTGATCTTCTCGGACTGGTCAAATCGATCCCTGCAACCATGCTGTTTTGCAACATTTTTTTTCCCACCAAATACTGGGGCAGGATATTTTTTTCCCCAGTTTGTTAGTGCAGGTATTTTTTTGTTCAGAATAGCCTTGCAGGAAATTTTTTTCCAAATCACCCCCCCCCCCCCTCAAAAGTTAAATGGTCGGCCCCTTAAGTGTGATTTTTGACAGTACAAAGAAGTGCGAATTTTTAACCGCACGAAAATATTTTCATTAATATTTAAGGTGCGCAAAATTAAATCTACCAAGCGAGTTTAAAGACAAGATATCCAAGCAAAATTAGTTCCAAAATTTTATAAGGCGCAGAAGCGTTTGTTACGATGTTAGGTTTGTTCTACCTAACCATGGTTCTACTACTACGTGCTGCAATGTTTCCGTCGCTTTCCGAGAGTGACAAAATTAAAAATAAGTTGAGTTAAGTGTTGGACCCAACAGGTTGGCGTTGACAGTTGGTGGTTTTGTCCCCTTACTTGTTTAGCCTGCGTAGCATGAAGGTTTTGAGGATTTTTGAATTAATGATAAAGCAACTGCTATAGAGGCTGGTGGTTAGGTACTACTTATGCGGTTAAAACCGTAAAAATAAGGGATGGCAAATTCCTACGCGGTACCGTATGAAAGTTGGCACAGTAAAGTCTATATACATTATAAAGTATATCATTATGCGAGAAAATCTAAAGACGGAAACGAAGAATTGCTGGTCTTGAGTTGAAGAGATCTGACTAGGATGAACTGAAATTAGTTCTACTCCCGAAAATTCACACAAAGACGTAATGAATTGAATTAGTAAATATTTTTATTCAATCATTCATTTACAAATGTACTTGAGTCGTCATTGAGATTACTATTTAATGAACTAAATGCAATGTACATGTATAACTGTAAGTCTTGCAACAATGCTGTCTTTTGTATGGTTATAAGGATTTTGGATTAACAATTGAACTAAATACAGTATAGCTAATAGTACAAATTGCCTAGTTATACAGTACAGGGTGTCCCAAAAAACCCGAAAACTATTGAAATCACTTATTGTTAAAATTGAATGCCTACCAAAACGCTGAACGTAATGATGCGTAAAATATTGACAAGGTGCATGTATTAAAATTTGGTTAAAACATCTTGTAAAGTGCGCGATTTTCTGCTCTTGGGAATTTAAAGCAGCTTCTTAAATAGTTTCTTTATGCATAAAATTTATGTCAATCATTTATGCACTCGTGGGAACCAACAGAGTGCCAAGGCATTCAAATTCTAACAATTAAATTGTTATTGGTGATTTCAATAGTTCTCGTTTTTTGGGACACCCTGTATAATACTAGAACAATTCACAGTGTATTGTGTAAAAAAAAACTACTAACTAAACGCCAGATTGATGGCTCCCTATAGTATTAATATCCGCACGTAAGGTCATGACCTAATGCACGCGTGCATGTTTATTTGTATTACCAGGGTATTACACATGCACGTAAAAATCTTACAACTTGTCGAGTAGATTTCACGCGACGTCAGGACCTAGTTACCAGTCCTTTTATAAAACACTATAGGCAACCACTTTATTGGAATTTTAATTTAAAAATTACATGATTTAATGACTTTTGTATGGAAGTCGCTCCAACAATATTACAAATTTTCTATATACGTGATAGAGATGGTTTCACCACCATCGTTTTGTCCGATCTACTTATAAATATGGATTCTTTAGTGTGCGACTCGAGGTGCGACTTGTAGTTCTACCTACTTTTATACAATACAGCATAGGAGCCCTTTCACTCCTATACTAAAGCCCGTTCTCCACTAGGCGAATTTGTTCGCGCGAACAGTAAAAAAGTAGGAACTGATCCAACTTTTTCGCGGCGAATTTTTTCGCTGACCAATCACATTGGCAAGATTTATTTTTCGCTTCGCGTCGCGCGAGAAAATTCGCCTAGTGGAGAACGGGCTTAATATTGATCCATTGTCTAATGTTTAAATATACTTACAACTGCAGTGGTGTTACACTCTGGTTAAAATTCACCCAGGAATAACCTTTATTTTTCAGTTATAACGGTTATTTTTCCTGGTTATTTTAAAGGCGGTTTTCCACTAGGCGAAATTTTTCGACCGAATCGAAATTTCTCTTTGTTTCAGAGCTCTCGAGCAGAACTAATTGTAAAAAGACAAAGAGCAATTTCGTTTCGGTCGAAAAATTCCGCCTCGTGGAATCCGGCCTTAACCTATATTCCTTATAGTTGATTTAACCAGGACTTTCACCTTGTGGTTATCTGGGTTAATAACCAGGGGCCCTGCAAGCTTTCCAATTATCTGAATGACCGAAGTTACCGAACAATTTCTGTGATCATAATACTAAATACTACCGCTTTTTATACATACTATTTTACACATTCATGTGCATATTTAACATATTTCTCATGGTGTTACGCTATTTATACATGTATTATAGTCAGTTAATTAAACACCTTGACTATTATAATTCAAATATATGCAATTGGGATACAACTGCCGTACCGGTCAATTGGCTTCAGACATTTGTTGAACTTCTCCTGCGTACGCTTACTGATCTCAGCAGCAAGTCCTGCTGCTGTAAGATATCCTTCGCTCACCCCACTTGAACTGGAAGAAACTTCAGCTTCATCCTTCTTGAGGATATCTAATATGAACTTCACAAAAATACTATTTTCGTCACTAATATCTCTGTGTGACACTGCACACATGTTACCAGCATGCGAAAACACACCAAAGAATGTACTAGAAGTAAAAAAAATATTTTTCTGCGCCTGTGAAAGATTTTTCACCAACTTCTCCGAATAATGACCATTGGCTAACACAATCAGATTCTTTGGATTAATATTATTTATGAAATCAGACAGGATTTTCTTTTTCAAAATGCTGCCATCGGGAAGTATTAGGTTGCCAGCGTCGTTGCAATGGCCTGTGATGTAAAGCAGTAACGTTGTTGGGTACTTCTCGCTATCCTTTGCCGCTTTTTTGTCACCCATGATCTTCGTTTTTAGTCTTTTCAATTCCTCACAGGCTTCACTTTGATTTTTAGATTTTATACGTTCAATGTTTCTATACAAGTAAATATATGTGGTTAATTATCTAGTGCAGCATATATAGATTATTGCTTTTGTTCACCAAAATTTGTTTTGGGGTTTTAAGAAAGTACTCTGCATGAAGTGTTAAACTGAATTAACTTACTATACGAACTTTCTTTCTTAACATTTAAACGAGGATCATCCTGATATTAAAGATATAGTAAAATTAAAGTCCTGTCGGACTATGCAGTACAACCGATAACTACCTCGTGGGTGGAAGCAGAGAAAAGAAATGAATGTTTAAACAATGTTTCGCATAAAGATTTGTCCTGATTTACATAAACTTCAGCTTTGATTTTCTCGGCTTAGACAATGTTTATTTTTAAAATTACTTCGCCAATGAACTCATAAGATGGGTCGTTTTATAAGCACGATAAAACATTCGCATCCGATCTTTATCTGATATACAAACTCTCGCCTTCACCTCGAGTTTTTATATCAGATAAAGATCGGCTGCTCATGTTTTATCTAGTACTTAAACATTCAATATTCCCACCTTCAAAATGCCTGTCGAAAAGGGGGGAAGGGAGATAAACTTTCCTTTCAATTTTGTTTCAAATAATATTCATATTCTTACTATGAATATATATATTCCTAGCTCTTCCAACCCGAAACTACCGGCCTCGCACGTTAGTGTTGAATTGGCAATTTCTGCTTTTAATTATGCACGAAGGGGGTGATGGGAAGTAAGGTATCATATTGCTGATTATGCTGAAACATTTCAATAAAAACTGCCGAAACAACCGAAATATTTCAATATTTACAAGTATAAGCTATCACTCCGTGTTTACACGGCCGTCATTTTTATACGACTTTTTTTTTGTTTGTACGACTTTTATATGTGCTTGTTGTACTGCATGATGTCCAGTTTAATGTGTAGTTTTAATAGTAAATTTGTAATAGATAGACAGTTGAACAGAAGGCTCGGTGTGAGATTAGCGTTGCTAAACTGGTTTTTGTATAATTGCACCTTCTTTAAATAAAGTTTATTATTATTATTATTATTATTATTAACGCTACGGTTCTTCCAAGTTGGGCTTGATATATACATGCAAATGACGGGATTATTCAGCCTACTCTCCGTCGTTCTGAAGCATGTGAGCACGTGGAACATAACTGTGACGTCACCGCTCACGGCTAGACACGCATAGCCAGGGACTAGGCTGGGGATTATTCCGACCGATTAAGGCCTGTATCTCGGGTTCATATATCAAAGGTAAAGTCGGCTTTTATATTGTTCACATTGTTTTATATTGGCTTTCATAATAGTGGGAGAACTCATTTACAGAAGATGCATTACACAGTCATTTTGTTTCTTTGTTGTTTTGGTTGACCTCAGTTTAATGATTGACTCCCACGTGAGTCAAGTTATGCTTAAAACATCATGTGATTGAAAACTCAAGAATACAAGTCTTAATTGAAATCTAGATCTTAATCTTCTCTTGCCCGTCATTAACCCAATAAATAAATAAATTCCACTAACTTGATAGCGAAGATATTTTGGTCGTTTAAAAGACTTTCCATGGCGACTGAATCATTATCACAGATTGATTTGTTTTCATGGAACTCTCCTTGTATTACAACACCATACGTGAGGGGATGACCTGTGTACAACAGACAAAATTTCAAAATCCAAGTAACTGTTTCTATGACTATGGGCCACCGGAATGATTTTGCGAGTATAATCAGAATAACACAATATATATAAACATTATTTTGTGGGGAGAACACCGAGACAGACGCCCAGGAAAATTTGGTGTTTTCCAGTTCACCAACTCGTAGTTAGGTCCCCTCCACCACTGACGAATTCGTAGAAAGTCTTGTATTAATTCACAAATTGGCAAGAAGTAAATTTTCAGCTGGTTTAGTAAATATATGCAATGAGCAACTGATAAGCTATACGTACTAAGAGTGTTGCATCGCTGTTTAGCATGGAGCCGAATTGAAATGTTATCCTATGCGCAGTGATATAAAAAAATTTTGTCTTTAAAAAATCCTTAGATTCCATCCTCGCTTTACAAGGCTTTTGACCCGCGAGCAAGGGGCTAATTAGATATACACTGCATGTAGCTAAGGGTTAGGATAAAACGCGGATACGGACGGACGGATGACTTATGTTCTCGTTAAACGACATTGTCATTGAGCAGTCATATATGCGCGTTTTATCCTAACCCATGTAACTAACCAATTTTCGAATAATGCATTCCATGTTCCGGACAGTCCAGCGGGCCATTATTTCGAAGACAATCATTACAAGCTGTCACACAACCACACGTCAACGGAAGCTTATCTGTAAAAAAAACCATAAAACCAGACCCTTCCAACAAATACCGCTTTCTGCAACCCACTAACCGAATTATCTTATAGTTTTAATGCTTTTTTCTTGATTGTTCAAACAAGTTATTATTATATGTCGAATTAATTATATTAATTATAGTACCTCTTACGTTCTTGATGCAGTAGAGACACAGATTGTCCAAGTTTTCGTACAAAATGAACTTTACTTTCTTCTGAAGTTCACATAATTCAGTCTATAAAGATATCAATGTCTATAAAGATATCGATTCAGATAATAAATCATCATTGACCTTAATCTTTCTATATACAATTACTTTATGGTTTCCGTGTTTGGATGGCCTGATCCAAACACGCGGGAATGTTGCGAGAGTTAAGAAAAGCGAGCGAAACACGAGCCGAAGGCGAGAGATTTTGCCCGCTTTTCTTAACTCGAGCAACATTCCCAAGTGTTTGGATCAGTCCATCCAAACACGGAAACCATAAAGTAATTGTTTTATAAAATAACAACAACACGGTAGTCTTCCGTGTTTGGATGGCCTGATCCAAACACGGCTTTCGACCAATCAGAATACGCGTTATATACATGTTATTTTATAATTATGTTTCGTACACTAATTCACGAAATGTTAATAAGAAAATGTAACACTGATATAAAACATATATATTAAGTAATAATAATAAAACCTCAACATTATATTTTGCTATATATTAAAATTATCCAACATGCAAGAAAATGTTTCCGAAATTATTGTTTCCGAGGGTGATTATTATCACACTCAGATTACTGCTACGCACGCTAACTTAACCTGAATATCATGGTTTTATTACTTCCAAATAAAGATGTCATAATTTTAAATCACAGACAGTACATAAAATACTACGATAAATCTGAAATATAGATGAGCCAATCGCATTCTAGAAGATCTCGAGGGAAGAGTCAGGTAGCATTGCAGTTCGCTTCAAAACAAAAAACATGGCGTCAGCGGAAAATTTTTGTCAACATGGAAATTTTTTTATAAAATAACATGTATATAACGCGTATTCTGATTGGTCGAAAGCCGTGTTTGGATCAGGCCATCCAAACACGGAAGACTACCGTGTTGTTGTTATTTTATAAAACAATTACTTTATGGTTTCCGTGTTTGGATGGACTGATCCAAACACTTGGGAATATTGCTCGAGTTAAGAAAAGCGGGCAAAATCACTCGCCTTCGGCTCGTGTTTCGCTCGCTTTTCTTAACTCTCGCAACATTCCCGCGTGTTTGGATCAGGCCATCCAAACACGGAAACCATAAAGTAATTGTATAGTGAACATGGACCTCTTCATTTGATCATAGACAATCAAGAGAAATTGTCCTCTCGATTGTCTAGGATTCGATTTACGCTTATAGTTATACTTTTCTAGATTGCATTTCGAAATCTGAGACTTGCTATATTACAAACAGATCGCATACCTCTAGAGTACCATGAAGATCGTTCAGGCTCATTCTTTCTTCCAGATTCATCAACATGCATCTCACTGCACATACTACAAGTGACTTGGTAATTTCCTTGTCTCTTGGCCAACCCTGTTAATTGTTTGAGAGATTATCAATATTACACTAGATTAAGTCAAGGTTTGTTCGCCGAGACACAATAGAAAAGTGCTGCATGTTTATCATTTTTACGAATTAGAAAAAAGGACAACTTTGTCTTTTTATCAAAATAATTAGTTTCTATACCGGATATGCATGTATAATTTGATAAAATAATACGAATTGTGACATTGCTTACCGCTCCATAAACAATCTTTCGTAATTTGTCGCTAAAATAAATGGACTTAATTGTCTGGTTATCACAGGACTTCTCCAGACAAGCAAAAAATTTGTACTGTGACAATAGATCCTCCTGCCCAGCCTTCTGACATATCCTCCTCAAAAGCATATCCCAAATACCTAAAGGAAGACATATTGATCAGTATTGGAGGAATTGAGTATTTATTTTTCTCACTATTCAACATTATCTCTCTCGACAAAGCATTTTATCATATAGACGTATAGTTTTCTGGTAAATATATTTGAATATTAATTCATGTTTACACGTAGTTAGTGGCATAGACGGATTTTCATATTTTTTACTGGGGTGGTGCCAGAAATTTTAGGGTGGTGAGCCGTGAGCAGGTGACTGAAGCAACACAAAGTGTCACCAAACCCCAGTAAGGTCTATATAGATTCTAGGGGTGGAGCACTAGAGCCGCGAGGGGGAGTTTAGAGAGCAGAAAACAAAGTATCCCTGGAAAAATTGGAAAAAAAATCATGATTTCTAGCTTCGAAAAAACGTTTTTTGAAGAGTGTCATATCAATGGATTTGGCATGTCCGATTGTCTGTTGAGACTTGAGAGAGTTAAAGTTAAATGAACCTCTAACAGTGTAAACCCAATAGGCCAATACACAATATGCTTTTACTTTTATAAAGTCATTAACATTGTACGTGTCATTTGAATCAGAGTACAATTTATGATGCAACTCCGATGTAAATAATATTTGGGGCGTAAAGATTAAATCTAGGCAAGTCTATTTCCTAAAAGAATTAAAAACTAAAAATAATGTTCGTAAAAATTCGAAACGTGCCTTGCAAGCAAGCTATTTGCATGACAAGGCACTACAAACTTTATTCAGGGGAGATAATAGAGTTTCAAAACTTTACAATTGCTCCAGTGAATGCAAGCGAGGAGCGATTAGTTTCAGAGTGTTGCACTGTCTTTTTCTATATGAGTGTACTCCTACATTTATTTTGTACCATCAACACTCTGCACGTTGGAGTGGACTATTTAATTATTTTTTATTATGCCGAATATTGGGGGGGGGGGTTGAAAATATTTTTGGAGGGGTGAACATTTTGTTTGAGGGGGTTATAGCTAATATTGGAGGGGTAGCACCCCCTGCACCCCCCCAC
>CACRXK020014769.1:0-12800 GCA_902702795.2 Paramuricea clavata
AAATCCCTGTAACTATGTAATACCTGAGCAAATTTGCGCCGTATTAATCCCATGTCAATACCGTCAGACTTTGTTCCTTTCTTATCAAGAAGCTTCTTAAACATTTGTTTGTAGGATTCGCGAATTCTGCTTTCGTTGCCTTTTGAGGCCAACAACACTTTGATTTCCTCTATCCAATCCTGCAGTAAAAATACAGTAATCAAAAATTGTCACAGTTCGTGGCACATACGTTGTTGTATGTGTACTTTGGCAACCAGGTATCTATTCCTGCAATAAGAAGTTATCTGATTTCCCTTGCCTGGCTAACTTTACCAAACTCTGCAGATTTTCGTCAGATACTCCAGTTTTTTCCCGTAGTAACACTGGACCAGCTAAGCCCTCGATAGGGCTATCCAGTTAAACTGAAGTTAGTATAGTTCATAGTTTAGGTTTTAATACCTTAAATACCATATCAGGATTGGTCAGTTGTTCCAAGGCAATTATCAAATCATCCAACATTGGGAAAGATAAAGTTCCATTCAACCTTGGAGAGAAGATTTGACGATGTTAGTAGTAATTCAGATATGACATGCACAAAATACAATGATGGGTCCAACATAATCTGTCGGGGTGTTTAACAGGCGCTGACAATGGAGCGAAGCGCAAGCTGTCTGTCAACCAAGGTAGGGCGGATCAGTACTGCGAGAGCTACGGCAGTGCTTCGAGGTAAGAGTCTCAGACACGTTCCAAGAGTCTAGCTGGTCTAAGGGTGGGGAGAACTTAGATTACTGTTAGCCCTTCAACTCCCCCCCCCCTCCCCACAACGTAATCCATCTCTGCAGGATACACATCAACATGTATATTTCATCATGACCAACCTCTCTACAAACTGTTTGTTTTCCTGTTCCTCAATCGAGCCGCCAAATTTAAACTGTTCTCTGCTGATTTTTAATGGATAAAGAAGCGCCTGAACATATAAAAAAAATATTGACTCAATTTCCATATAAATGACAAAAATTTAAATACATCCATTTCTCAGTCTAAAACTATTCCCGATCCTTTTTTTAACTATACCTGAGGATAATGTTTTGCGAGATCCTCCAATATCCCGTGAACAGCCCGAGATTCCCTCTTATCAAGAAGTGCCACCATCTGATTGATCCAACTTATAAACATCCAGCAAGGAACATCTGAACTCTGGCAAAAATAGAAACAGAATATAGAATATAATTAGAGGTCCAGTAAGGACCATCTCTTATTGCCCCAGTGTTACTACAGTTTCTAAACTAAACTAACGTTATTTATACTGGTTAGCTCTATCAGTTCTAAACTGTTCTTCCTAGAGATCCAGTAAGGACTATCACTATAATTAATTTTATCACTATAATTAAAATGTTGTGTCAGAACATGCAAAGTGCACACTACTATTAGACTATCGACAAATTCAGTTACCTTTCTTTTAAAAGCCTCGACATCACTGCCGGGGTGTAATTCTACAAGCTGTAAAAGTCTTGGAAATTTTTGACGAGCTTCAGTAGATTCATACGACATGGATTTCAGCACGTAGCGTATCACAATACCTGGAAACATCTACAATAAGCAAGTTGGAAATATGGTGAGGTCTTGTAAAGGGAGTTCTGGCGTTTGAAAACGGAGTTCTGGCGTTTGAAATCCAAGTTCTGTCATTTGTAAAGGGAGTTCTGGCGTTTGAAAACCAAGTTCTGGCATTTGAAAACGGGCGTTTTGGCGTTTGAAAAGGTAGTTCTGGCATTTGAAAACCAAGTTCTGGCATTTGTAAAGGGAGTTCTGGCATTTGAAAACCAAGTTCTGGCATTTGTAAAGGGAGTTATGGCGTTTGAAAGGATAGTTCTGGCATTTGAAAAGGTAGTTCTGTCTTTGAAAAGTGAGTTCTGGCATTTGAAAAGGGAGTTCTGGCATTTAATTTGTATAGACGTATTTTAAGCTACTCAAAACACTCGTTGTCGTGTTTTATCAGATATAAAACGCTAGGCTGCGTCTCGCGTTTTATATCTGATAAAACACTCGTACTCGTGTTTTAAATAGTACTTAAGGCTCGTATGCACTTTTGCTTGCGATTTCTTTCTTCTGATACATGTGAACGAGTAGATGAGTTATAAATGTTCTGAGCACATGTACCCTCATCTGAGGCATCACAAGAAAGAAATCGCAAGCAAAAATTGCACGATGTAAACGGGTCTTCACATTTAACCACTTTGATACGATCGCGACAACCTCGGAAACAAGACTGAATGATTGAAAAAACTCCACGTTACCTTCATATCTAATTTCGGTGTTTGTTCGTTGTCTAAAAAAGCAAAAAGAGTTGAAATTATTTGAAGCATAATCATCCTCCATTAATGACTAAACTTTAACCAATATCTTTAGTGGGTCAAAGTTAAATTTAGATTAATAGACGAGTATACCTTCCTCCTTCAATCTCAGTAATCTATCGCAAAAGTTCGTCATTGTCATTAAACTTGTCACCAATTTCTTTCTATACATTTCGGAAATAAATAGAAAATTGTTGTCGAGTGGAAACAATAAGCTCAAGAAAACAAAACGAGACTAGGGATCCAAGGATAGTGTAAAGTTTCAAATTGAAAAAGACACTGCAAGAACTGTATAGGGTCACCGACAACCTAGAACAGTAAGAGCAGGCACAGGCCACAGCAGGCATAGGCTAGAGTAGGCACGTTATTCAAAAATGTGGTTTAGAACAGCGTTTTTAAGAGACTAAAAAAGAAAGTTACTTTACCTAGAATCTGAAGTCTTGAGGTTGTTTTCATTGCTTTGAGCGATTTTCACTGCCAATTGTAGAGTGGTGAACGATTTAGTTGCTATTTGGCTGATCACCTGCAAAAAAAATGAAGAAAAACATGATCCAATTGTACATAATGTAATCTTTTTCCTCGATTTTCTCATATCTTTAATATTTTACATACAAACAAACATCCTCGTAACTTTTCTCAGCTCGTATATTAAAATGGTCAAACCATGCACTGAACTCATTGTATTGCTATTACCGGCCATACTGACGACGGTTGTACGAAGGCTTGATAAATCATTGCATCCTTACCTTATCTAACTGATCAGCTTGTTTTCCAAAATACAGAGCACGTAATTTTTCTTTCAAACTACTGTCCAAAGAATCCCATGTCCCTATAGCAATAAAAGTCCTGCATACAATGCGAGCCTTGGTCTGACCTGAGTGTTATTTTGTCCTAACATAGGCCAGAGTGTTAGACTACCTAAATTAATGCTTTATACATTTCGATATATTTTGTGAAAACTTAAGACCTAATCAGGCCCATAATTTTGGTTTTAAAATTTAACAAACACAAGGTATTCAATAAACCAACAAACCATTTATTCCTAAAACGTTTGTGATGGTATCAAGACTGCTGCTCTTCAGTAAGTGATGTCTCACTCCAGTAGACAAGTCTTCTTGGAGTAGTTTAATGTCTTTTACTTTGTCTAACAAGACAATGATTTCGGTTAAAACTATCGAAAATTTGTTCAAATTTTATATACACTAAACTAAACCACACTATACCATACCATATCATACCATACCATACCATACCATACCATACCATACCATACCATACCATACCATATCATACCATACCATACCATACCATACAACTCTAAACCATATAACACCATATCATACCACCCCTCACCACACCTTTCATATACAAAACCATACCATACCATACCATACCATACCATACCATACAACTCTAAACCATATAACATCATATCATACCACCCCTCACCACACCTTTCATATACAAAACCATACCATACCATACCATACCATACCAGGAAAAAATTATTTTCTTCCTGGGAGCACAACCTGGAGACAAAAATTTCCTGCAGACCAACGGAGTATTTTTGTGCTAAATCTACATGTGCATAAACATATAGTGTTCTAGCTGACCATTGTTTTAAATTCAAGGAATAATGTCTGTCAACCAGATGTTGTTGCGCCCATAGTAGGACATGGGTGTTAAGGTTTCCTTCAAATTTTCAATAGCAAATCTTCAATCAAACTAATTGCAGCTGTTTTTAAACAGTTAAAACATTTCCTGCGAGCAGTGCTCGCGTGCTCGCCTATTTTTTCCACCCCTGACCATACCATACCATACCATACCATACCATACCACCCATACCATACCATACCATACCATACCATACCATACCATACCATACCATACCATACCATACCACACCATACCATACCATACCATACCATACCATACCACATCATCCATATCACCGTACCACACTACATCATACCAAGTTGCTCTATAGCAGAAATCGCAGTATCAATGGCTTCTAATGGCGCCAGAATAAGACATTTCTTGCAGTTGAGGTCACTGTACGTATGAGTCCACAATATTTCCAGCTCGCGATCATTCTTTAAACGATCTCTGATCAGATGTAAGGAATTTTGTAACTGTCTCTTTGCAACTGGAAAATTTACCTAAAAGATAAAAAAATTATGTTGAATACAGAGTTGTTATAGGTGGGTTACACTAAGCAGTATCGCGCAGCAGATGGTGGTGAACCTGCAGTTATCAGAGTGAGAAAATAATGTTTCATTCTTTTCATTATATGTGGTAGTCTTGTATTTGGTGGTATTAAAGCAAATAGTTTAAAGTGGGACTAACCACAAATATGATTTTTTTTTGTATGTGTAATACTTAGGTCATTCGAAGAAGAAATGTAATATATCTTTATAATAAAAAATCCCATCTTGATCAACTTTTTCACTGTCAAAGTTTCTGGATATGATGTCATTAGGTGAATTGCAAATTAGTTTTCCTTTGTTTTTTGTACCAAAATTTCACCTAATGACATCATATCCGGAAACTTTGAGAGTGAAAAAGTTGATCAAGATGGGATCAAGATCCCATCTGCTGGACGTGTCGGCTTAGTGAAGTCTACTTATTCTCATGAACAAAGTTAACTCAATTTTTACGTCAAATGTGAATGAAAGATACATTAGAAGGAAACTACCTGTCCAGTGGCAACTTCGGCAAGCCTTAAACTAAACATAACTCGCTTTTTCATAAAATTATTTTCCAGTTGCTCTGTGTTGATAGAACAATCCATTGAGTCCTCACTGCAAAAATCATGAAGAAAGAATGTAAGAGAAACGAACAAATAACGGAGAAATGAACGGACTAAAAGCCTTTTTACTGAAAGCCTTTTGGGTCTCAGTCAGGAATAGAATTAAGACATGTAATGTGGCGACAGACGGGGGGGGGATATTACTAAGTCAAGCTTTGAGAACAACCAGATACCTTAAAAGATAGGAATTGCCCATCTATAGTATAATATTTATACCTATTGAGAAGTTGTGAAGACTTGTTGAACTTCAGTAAGATCTTGTCAAGATACACGGATCTGAAAAGGATAAAGAATAGGGACTATCATCCGTGGGCTCATCTGGAATGTTCTAATGAAATCGTAGATAATACACCTCACTAACACATATATTAACACATATAATTTTTCTTCCATAATCTTTGAGGTTCAGATTTGATGTCGACTACCGCTACTATTAAGGGACCACTAACCAATCGGATGCGTTTGATATATTCCATTAACCAATCAGATGCATTTGATATATCCCATTAACCAATCAGATGCGTTTGATATATCCGATTAACCAATCAGATGCGTTTGATATATCCGATTAACCAATCAGATGCGTTTGATATATCCGATTAACCAATCAGATGCGTTTGATATATCCCATTAACCAATCAGATGCGTTTGATATATCCCATTAACCAATCAGATGCGTTTGATATATCCCATTAACCAATCAGATACGTACTAAACCAGTCAGAGGTAGTGGTAGTGAAGTCAAATCTGAACCTCTCTAATGACATAATGTGTACAGTAACATACATCAAGTATACCTATTTGTCATAACATCATCCCAAATATCCACAGAATGCAGTTTAGGGTCCGGTTCACGTGACGACCATCTCTTTAACAGCGACGTGGTTGACGAAGTCGTTGAAAAATTCCCTGAAACATTTCAAGCAATATCATACGAAACAATATATATTCGAATACAAAAGCGGGAGAATCAGTATAATACAGTGAATGAGTCGAGTCCCTAAATGTTCTGATATATCCCACCTTCATTGCTGATAAAATCCAGAAATTCTTGCATTTCAGTCAGAGCTTGAAGTGACTGCAGTTGCGCTGAACGACTGGAAGTCATCATCGAGTCCAGCCCTGACCAATCCTAGACATTACAGCAAAGGAATGCTACTGTAGAAATAGCCCTTATCTATTTGTTAAATCACACTCCGATTTCCTCCTGTTGTAAAATTGGATCAATAAGGGATATATCTCACTAGCCCTCTGGGAAGAACAGTTTAAAACAGATACAGCTATCTAGTAGGGCCTATAATGTTAGTTTAGATTAAGAAACAACAACGAATAGTTGATTCAATAATATCTTACCTCTAGAAAGGTCTGTAGACAAGAACCAGTGTAATACCTTGCCCTGTCGTAATCGTCTTGAAGTATAAACAATAATGCCAATATGTCGCTGAATTTGTTCTGTAAAAGGAAAATGATATCATTCCTGGTCTAAATTTTGAAATATACGCGTTACGTCCCAGTAAACTGTCGTTCACATTTGATCGTCAATTCTTATCGACTCTCGTCAACTTTCAACTGGTTCAAATTTTGATGAGAGTTGATGAGAGTTTTCGCTACGCGCGCGGTAATATCCAATCAACTCTCATCAACTCTCATGCAAACTCTTGTTCTCGTTTGACCGGGGCATGTGAGTTCTCAACTCTCATGCAAACTCTCTCTTCTCTCAACTCTCATCAACGTTTTATCGTAGGGTTTTAAAATATGAATATAGACACAGCAATTATATTTTGGTTCGTTTGGCTATTCAATCGGTAAAATTACCTCAAGGTAAGCTTTTTGTTGTTCGTCTTTCAAAGAGTTGGAAATAAAATTGAGAAACTGATCATCATGTTTTCCAGAACAGAACTGTTTCGTCTTGGAACGAAGAAGAAAAGGCAGATAGTGTTCCTAAAAATAAAATCTCAAATCATTTATAAAAGCGAAACACGAAGGAAACCAGCACGGTATCGTTCTCTTAATACATGCACAGTAATAAACGCCCATAAATTAACTCAACTATTGCTCTGAATATTTCTGTAAATACAAGAATGTTTGAGAAATAATATAACAAACTCGAAAGCTGTTTATTATACCGGCGTATAGAACAGCTCAAAGAATAGTTATATATTGTCACTGCTCGCTTCTCCCGCACAATACCTTTAACTGAAAGAATATTAAGATTGGGGATAAATAATTTTTAGCCAAAGGTACACTACGGCGAAGCTAGCTCCAGAAGTGTCGCAGTCAAGGGGATGTTCTTCCTTTTCGGTGGCAAATGCTCAAAAATACCGATTTTGTGCCACTTTTATACTGTCTGACAATCTCATGGTATATATGGATGACCAACTAATCATCTCATGCATAAATTTTCAAATTATATGGTATTGTGAGAGAAAACTCCCAGTGAGAATATCGTAAAAAAACTCGGCATTTTTCAACCGACAACTTTCGGTGTTTTATATACGCTGGTAATAAACGCTTTCTCGCTCATTATACATTACTTGAAATAGGAATTCTCACCTTGAAATATTCATCTCTCCACATTTGATCAAGATCTACGACGCCATCTTTCTCATCAACATCCACCAAGCAAGATTCTTCCATTTTATCCCAAAGTGTTAGACGTTTACAGCACTGACGAAACAACAAAATAAAACGAGACTCTATTTAAAATTAGTTTTCCAAGTATAAACCGAGCCCTAAAGCTGAAATTATTTCGCAAGTCGGTCGGGAAACTGGAACCACACGAAATATTTTTGTTAGGCCTAAGTTCGACCTGGCACATTTCGACATTTAAATTGTAGTTTAATATCTCGCAATCATGAACTTACTTCTAATATTGAGTCATCCCAGAGGTCCACTTCAACTTGTAAAGCATCACCTTCTGACGACTGGAAACGAATCAAAATTACTTTACTGCATGTGTATGAATCAAACTAAAGCAATAATTTTCACTGTTGAACTAACGTGGCTTGTGTCTGAACGATCGGTAGCAAAAAACGATCGGTAGCAACTGCCAACAAACGATCTCCGCCCGAAACATTAAAGTGTTTTTTCAGAAAGTTCAGACACAAACCACGACAGCTTATACTACCCACACTGGACCACCGCGTTTGAGATATCTTTTTCAGGTAGTTCAGACACAAACCACGGCAGCTTATTGTAGAATAATACCTACACTGGACTACCATGTTTGAGAGCTTTTTCAGGTAGTTCAGACACAAACCACGACAGCTTATTGTAGAATACTACCTACAGTGAACCATCAAGTTTGAGATATCTTTTCCAGGTAGTTCAGACACAAACCACGACAGCTTATTGTAGAGTATTACCTACACTGGACCACCATGTTTGAGATATCTTTTTCAGGTAGTTCAGACACGAACCACGACAGTTTACCGTAAAATATTAGCTAGATTACTACGACAGCTACGTTTGCAATATCAATATTGATACTATAACAAGGCCCAAGCTTAATAGTAATGCTTACTTGGGAGTACAGCTTAAGTGCCTTCGTGTAATCTCCTCTGCCTTCAGCCTCAAGTGCCTGTCTCGTGATAGCCTGGGTACCAATCTGGCTGCTAAATATCCCTCGAAGTACATCAAAATCCTCAATAGACTTGTACAGCCTACCAAAAAGATATTAATTATTATATAAAATCTAATGCCACAGTAATAATTATTTTAATTTCAGTATAGGTAACGTAACGTAATCTTTTGTTATTTCTGATTTATACAAAGTTTTTCATTCTAATAAATTTCTTGAACTCATTAACAATTAATGAGCAAAGACAAAGATTACCACGGCCATGTTCGAGGCTGATAATGATATTCTTTTGTTAGCGTTCCTCAGAAGCAACCGTACAAATAAGTCAAATTTCTCGTTCAATTTTTAGATACCAGTTCGTTTTTATCACACATTCGAAGTCGTTCAAAATAGTGATTTTAAAAAAAACATCAAAATATGCCTTAGCAAACACGTTTCTCAACACGATTTTTTGCTGTTTCCAAATCACTAGAAAAAACACCCATACTCGTGTGTAATATTCTACATCTTACTTGGACAACTCAATCCATGTTGTCGTGGTCTCACGAGATGGACTGGCACTAGTTCTCTGTCTCTTCGTTGGACGCTCCCCAGGGTCTTCAGATATTCGCAAAATTTGTTTCTCCAACAACATTATGCCTAAGTAAAATTCATGACACAATGGTTAATACACACGAGTCTTTGATCTCTGTGACCCGGGTTCATTTGCTGCACTATACAGTTGTCTGATTATAATTTCACCTCAAGTCGCATTTGAGAAGAGTGCTTCCAGTTTGACTATACCAAATATCAGATTTTTTCCCCCGGAACGCCCGAGTTCTGCGGGGTCTACCTGTAGTAACATTAAAGTAATACGGTAAGGCCCTTACTGGAACTCTAGGAAGAACAGTTTAGAACTGGTAGAGCTATCCAGTATAAATAAAGTTAGTTTAGTTTAGGTTTCCCCCTGCAGTAACACTGGATGAATAAGAGATGATCCTTACTGGACCTTTAGGGAGAATAGTTTAGAACTGATGGGGCTATCCAGTATAAATAAAGTTAGTTTAGTTTAGGTTTCCTCCTGTAGTAACACTGGATCAATAAGAGATGATCCTTAATGGATTTCTAGGGAGAACAGTTTAGAACTGATAGAGCTATCCAATATAAATAAAGTTGGTTTAGTTTAGGTTTCCTCCTGTAACACTGGATCAATACGAGATGATCCTTACTGGACCTCTAGGAAGAACAGTTTAGAATTGACAGAGCTATCCAGTATAGAGTTAGTTTAGTTTAGGTTTCCTCCTGTAGTAACACTGGATCAAAAAGAGATGACTCTCAATGGACGCCAAGGGAGAACAGTTTAGAACTGACAGAAGCATCCAGTACAAAGTTAGTTTAGTTGAGCATTCTTCCTAACACTAAACTAATCAGGGATGACCATACATATTAAGTGACCAAATACACACCAATAGGTTGTTGTAGACTTCCGATCGAGATTGTTGTCACTTTGCCAGCTTCCAGGGACAATTTTCCTTCATTATAGCACACGTTCTAAATAAAACGATGAAAAATTCAGTTCTAATTTAATTTGTGATGATGCTCTCTAAGTGTACTCACACCGAAAGAAATGAAAATTTTGCTTGACCACGGTGGGAATCGAACCAGCGACCTTTGGTTTTCTGGTTCAATGCTTTACCAACAGAGCTACGAGGTCAAGTAGGTTCGAGTGGGCAATATTTCAGAACTCTTCTTAGTTCCTTCGATATCAGTGTATGTTACGTGATTATGAATGTAATGGGGTATGAACTTGAACTTGTGGTTAGAGCTCGACAACTGGACTCTGTAGCTCAGTTGGTTAGAGCTCGACAACTGGACTCGGTAGCTCGGTTGGTTAGAGCTCGACAACTGGACTCTGTAGCTCAGTTGGTTAGAGCTCGACAACTGGACTCTGTAGCTCAGTTGGTTAGAGCTCGACAACTGGACTCGGTAGCTCGGTTGGTTAGAGCTCGACAACTGGACTCTGTAGCTCAGTTGGTTAGAGCTCGACAACTGGACTCTGTAGCTCAGTTGGTTAGAGCTCGACAACTGGACTCTGTAGCTCAGTAGTAGAGCGCTGCACCGGAATCTCAGGGTCACAGGTTCGATTCCCGCCAGGGACTGAAAGTTGCATTTTTCGCTTCTGTTCCTGTTCTGTCTAATAAATGTATATAAATTTCCACTCGACAATTTCCATCTACAATACCCATTAAATATCTTCACCTGAGCATGTACAACACAATCATCACATTCATAATCATAGGGTACATATAAATATCGAAAGAATCAGATTCAGTAAAAATCTCACATCTTGTAACAAGTCTGCCAACAATTAGCCGTCAGCAAGTTTTGTTCGCACTGTTTGTCCAAGTTGTCCACAAGTTTGGAACAAGCTGTTAACAACTTGTAACAACCTTGTTGATATTATCGTATTTGTTGCAAGGTTGTTCCAACAAGTCCGACACAGTTATCATATAACAATATTGTTACAATCTTGTACCGTCAATCTTGTAACATTCTTGTTATATCATGACTGTATCAGACTTGTTAGAACAACTTTGCTACAAGTCTGATAATGCCACCAAACTTGTTACAAGTTGTCAACAGCTTGTTCCAAACTTGTTACAACAACTGGGAACAAGCAGTGCGAACACAACTTGTCGACAGCTTGTGAACAGATTTGTAACAACTTGTTTGCAGACCTGTGACAACTTGTGCGTTTTTATGTGTGTAATATAGCACCTAATCGAACGGACTTGACCTCAAACCAAATGTCGCGGGTTCGCTTCCCATCGTGGTCAACTATGCATTGAATCCTTTCTATCGTGCATTACCACGATAAAATTTAAGTTTCAAATCTACCTGGACACAGGAAATAAAAGGTGGGAAATATTGCAACGATGACGTCATCATGTTATTCAATGCTCCCTGGATATCCCTAAATGTCTCCTCTGCCTGCGTGTCTGTCAAATTCTCGTCCATCTGAGAGAAAACGCCTTGAAATATTGCGGAAAATAACTGCTTCGCGATGTTGCTGTCACACTGAAAAATAATAAAGGTTAAGCTAGTCACAAACGTCGCTATATAGATTAAGAATTTAGTGATACAGTACAGGTGTACATAATGTTAGTTTAGTTTATGTTTCCTCCTGTGGTATAACACCGAGCCAAAATACGACTCTTAGTGCATCTCTAAAAGAAAGAGGTTGGAACTTGATACAGTCGTGTAGAGCTATCCAGTATAAGTAAAGTTAGTTTAGATCATTAGCAAAGAGAAATATTATGCTTTGTAGTAAAAAGCATATAACGAGATTTCTATGCATAAATTCAATTTCCAAGTAATATTTAAACAGATTTTATGCATGCTTTTCTTTAATTAACTTTTTAAGTTTGGTTGTGCTAAAACTCTCTGTTATGACTTACAAAAGAACACTATTAGACATCATTACTGCATGGCGCCATTCATAATTATCCATCTGATAAATATACCGATGGTATTTATCAAAGCAAAACTATGAATGAAAATATCTGCCTTGTAGTACACACTCTATTGAGAAAAAAGTAGCATTTAATAGCAAAGAAAATCGATTTATAAAGCTTTGTAGTAAGAAAAATATGGCGAGATCCTCATGAATTCAAGTTCCATGTATTTTTATGAAAACATTTTAAGCATACTTGTCTTCCAATTAACTTAATTGCTTATGTTAAAATAGTTTTGCTATAATTTATAAAAGAACGCAGTTTGATCATATCAGATAAAATATGTCAATGGTATATTTATCAAAGTGAAAATGTAAATGAAATTATAGCCTTACTGGCTTACATACATCAATGTCTGATGTTTTGTAAACTCTCTCTTGGGTCAAGAAGTTTGAACATTACGGCAAGAAAATAGTTTTTAAACATATACATAATGTTTTGTAGTGAGAAAGATATAACGAGAGTCCAATGAATTCAATTTCCAAGTTATATTTAAAAACATTTTATGCATACTTTTCTTTAAATTAACTTTCATTGGTTTGGTTGTGCTAAAACACTCTATAAAGACTATATGACTTACAAAAGAG
>CACRXK020014770.1:0-12799 GCA_902702795.2 Paramuricea clavata
AGATTTTAGGCCCCTGGGAATTGAAATCGAATTGCTAATAGATCATATTACTGTACTGTACAGGGTGTCTCAAAAAACCCCAAAATCATTGAAATTGACGTATTGTTCGATATTCAATGCCCTAGCACTAAGTTAATCCCACGAGTGCATAAAAGATTGACATAACTGCTATAATGAATGGTAATGCTCAGCGTAAACTTGTTATGTCAGGCATAAAGTACTAAACCCACGAATGCATATTACGCATATTACAATTTACGAAGCATTTTTAAATTCCCATGAGCAAACAAACGTTCACTTTACAAAGATATTTTAATTTTTTAAAACAAATTAATCACCCTGTCAAAATCCTTTGTGTTACGGCATTGAAATTCGAACAATACGTTATTTCAATGATTTTGGGTTTTTTTGAGACACCCTGTATAACAGAGCACACATGTCCATGTAAACGTGCATTTCTGCACATCATCTGTGGATCTTATAGATTAACATACCGCTAGTGATTACGTGACTATAGATTCTTTCAGCTGCATGGGCAGAAATGATTTTTACGACGTATGATTAACCCATCGAAAATATCAAACTGTATTCTAGTATTAGTCAAGTATTTGACTAACATATATACACATTTTTACTGTGCCTGCCTAATTGTTAAATATGGCGAAACGTAACTAACTGTCTAGATAAAAATGCACGTCTGCAGTCCCGAATGCCAGCTTACGGGCGAACTCACTCACAGGATAGTAATTAGTTATAGTACTATTCACCTCCACGTCGGGGAATAATTGTTAAATAAATTATATATGTTCGTGGTATTCATGTTCGGTGTTATATCAGAGCCTGAAACCTATGCGCATGCATGTTTTTCCATAGGAAATGGAGAATGTTGTGAAGAGCTTAGAACAAGAGAAGGAAAGTTACGTGATACAGTTTGAAGAAACCCGCAACAAAATTGGTTAGAAACTTCTTCACTTTTTTAACCATTCTTATATATTTCGCTAATCGTGCAATTTTAATGATGAATCGCGTTTATCTAAACAATAAAACCAGACACTGTCCTTGGATTACCTAATTACATCATTATATCATCCTAAGGCACAGCCACTGAAAGTTACAGTACTACAGTAGAAATTAACAGGTTGGCGTAAGCTTGCACAGAAAACCTTAGTGCATGTAAAGTTATAGTAATGAACGAAAATATTGGTGTGTTTATGTTAAGCACTATACCATGTGGAAATTATGTATTTGGTGGCAAATGAATAACATTTCGGGCACTGCATGGTCCAAAATGCAGTCTAACGGTCTGGACTAAAATGCAGTCTAACGTACGGTACGAGGGAAGTTTTTCAATCTTTGTTCTTGTTAAGAGAATATTTTAGTATTGTGAGCTTCCTAAGTTCTGTTTTTATTGCTGTAATATTATATTTACTGAAGACTTTATTTAGTGATTGAATCAATTTCGTTTGGTTTATTAGTGGTACTAGAGGGAAAATACAGAGAGTTGCAAAATAGTCCTATGGCTGAACCAGCAAAAGTGAGTAATTACGTATACTGCAAATGATGTCTTTGTATTAATGGGCCGGGACACAAAATTAATTAAGTGGAGCTTATGAATTTAAGTGGAGTTATATATATAATATTACCATCCATGCTTTCGCCAATCATGCAGTAAGTTTGAATTAAGTGAATGCAAAGAAATTACATTCATGAATCAACTACCGTTGCTTGGACGCGCCATTTTAATTCTCTCTAATGTTAAAGACGCTTCCTGTAAAAGCGAAGACGAGTAGGACGAACTCATGCAGTAGAAAACATAGTGCTGTAGGTAAATTGACATCAATCGAAATTGTTTAGTTCATAATTCGACGTTTCATTCCTCGTACGGTTTCTAACTGTTCATCCATTATTTATTTATTATTCATTCCATTACACATAAAGCAGGCCCCCTTAATAATCTCCTTGTGTCGGATGCAAAGTATTGTATGTACATTTAGCTGATATATTGGATGCACCTCATGCAGCAAAATTCACAGTATGTTTTTGCTTTCCAACAGGAGGAGAGTTTGAGACGATGTAAAGGTGACATGGAAAAAATGTGGGCTGCCATAAAGCAGCACGCAGAAGAACTCCTTTCTCGTCGAAACGTAAGTATCCATATATACTTAGGGAATTTTCAGGTTGGTCATTCGAGATTTCGCAGACAAAGGAAAAGAGAAAAATAACAGAAATTAAAGTAATATATGTCCTTTATATTTTACAAATTATTTAATTCTGTCATTGCATAAATACCATTTAAGTGGGCTTTCGTGGGATACAACTTTATACTGTTCGTATATACAGTATGTTCTTTTGTGTTGTGTAATAATGCATGTCGTCTGTATAATTTGATTGTACAGTTTTACTGCAGATGTATACAGTATATAAAGTTTTAGTACATTGGCTATTGTACCAGTGTACCATTTTTGGCATCCATTTGCAACTCTTAAGCTTAATATTTGATGTAATCGGTCACTGAAACGCCCCGTTGGGGAGTGAGCTGAATAATATATGTAATATGTAACTCTTATTGCATATACTTACATCTGACTGTAATGTCTTATTGACGTTTTATTCTATAGGAGGCAATTGAGAAATTAAAGATGCAACTTGAACATTTTCAAGAATATCAGAAGAGTGTTCTCAATGAGATTGGTGGCTGGAAATTCCAACAGAAATTAGCCCATTGTGGATATCCAGAACCAGGGCCACTGGATGATGTTAAGAAACAGTATGTATACTTGATGCTTGTGATGTTACTCTGAGTGTATATCCACACCATAGATATCTTATATAAACTAGATAGCGCATCTCTTTTAGTAAAATTGAAGCCAAGAATATCCCAGCGGATACCCCCATTTGTATAGATGGCGGCCATGTTGGAGTTTCCCACTCGCTAATAAACGCTTATAAAACAACAATAACTTTCATTATTTGAATAGTTTGAAAATGTTTAGGAATAGGAATTGGTTTAACTTAATGTTTAAGTTCCCTGTTTAAGAAATAGAAAACATACGAGTCTTCTCATTTCATGGGAATATCCTGAGTCTGCAATCACGGCTTCAATTTTTGAATTGCAGAATAATTAGATGCACTATCTATGTAGCGTATATAAGATATCTATGATCCACACCGGGCAAGCTTGAAAAATATGCCTGGCCACAGTGGGAATCGAACCTACGACCTTTGGAATGCTAGCCCAGTATGTACAGTATACTTGTTATGTAACAGCATATATACTTGTTTTGTAATTGACAATCGCATATTGTAGCTAGCAGTGCCTGGGTGCATGATTTTACTGTACATAAACATCCAACTATTTCAAATAATTACATGTGCCCCTTCAGGGGCGGAGGGTTTGCGAAAGGGGGTTGTGCTGACCGTAACATTTCAGAAAATTTAGATTTCAATGAAATGTGGTATAGATAGCACAGCAAATCGCTTAAAACGATGCGTGAATGAGCTGTCAATTAAAATACAGTAGGGATTCCTTATAATTTTTAAACTACATCATATATCTGTTCTCTAATATAAATTTTTCAGCCCAATAATTTGCAGAAACATCAAACCCATGCTAATATGCCCATAGCAATTCGTTCACTTAATACATAACTTATTCTTATGTTTTGCAATTTTGGGGCTTATATACGCCCAGAACGGCACTTCCCGCCATTGGCTCAGGGGTTGAGTTGCTTCAATGGTTATCTTTGTTTAACAAAATTGTTCTCCGAGTCTGAGATTGAATCCAATCTAATATTTTAATAGTTGTGAATCTTTGGCGGAACTGGAATGGCGTGGCTACACACATACAACTCAGGTACCAATTCTACATTCTCGTCCTGCTAGAGACCTTACAATATATAGGAGGGTAATGTAACAACGACGGCTAGATTAATACAATTAAATTCGCAATATTTAAGAAACGAAATGCGAATAATGAAAATCTTACGAGAGATTTAGACCTCGTCCTGGCGCCTCGCTCCAATGGTAAACGACAGATTTTTACATCTTGTGTACAACGCCTCATCTCAAATGCGAGAAGTACCCATCAAATTGGTTCAGTACTGGAGTAGAAATCGTCTAACGTCCTCAGACGATATTAAATTCTTACGGTACATACGACAAGTTTTCTTTCGTCTTCGTCGCTTTGCCGTCCTGTGGACGCTAAAACAATAATGCAGGTCAACGTGAAATACAGTAAATCACTTTAAATTCTTCTTACAATCCTGGGTCTAGTAATTTGAAGACTAAACAAAGGAGCATTTGACTACACCAACTGTGTGACTGTCTCGGAACCCTCGAATGCGGAACCCTTGAACTACAGATGCAAGTGCCATTCAGTGGGAGCGAGGGGGCCAATTCACTAATTCATTTTACCGAAACGCAGCAAGCATGTACATTAACTAACGTGAAATGGCATGCCAAGTAATAAATATACTGCGTTTTTGTCAGTTTGAAATAAAGAGAAACATGCTTAGTAGAGAAAAAGGGAGTGAATACTGTACATTACTATTTTCTTCCCTGAAAAGGAGGAGCGGGACTTATACGAGAGTGAGAAGTTACGGCGTATTGTTAATTTTCACATGAAATTACTATTAATATCGTCAATACTGACAGAAGGCGTTCTTTTACATACGTGTTTCTTTACCTCTATAAAGAGCAAATTATTTTTTCTTTTAACAGGTGGAAAATCTTTTCCTTCAAGTTTTACAGAATAATCCAATGGAATTAAATAGAATGACAGAACTGAAAAACGCTTACAAGAACCTTTTAACTCAACTAATTGAAGGGTAATTGTGATCCTGATATCAAGAATTGTTTAAAATAAACCTATAATCCCACTGGTATTTGCTTTATTGTTGGTGGAGGGGGAGGGCGTGTTTCAATGAAGACACGCAGAAAAAGCAATTTTCCCCATATCGAATTTGTCCCAAATCTCTCAAGTTGACCCAATCAACACTGGTACTTCCAGCAATATGTTTTTTTAAAATTTCCCATATTTATTGTTTCCACGAGTATACCTTAAATTTAAATGTTTTTCGCTTTCAGTGCTTTTGTTATCGAAAAGCAACCACCCCAAGTGTTGAAAACTCAAACAAAGTTCACATCAACTGTCAGGTTTGTGCTTCATATTATAAACTTCTCAGACCCTTTGATTTTCAGTGTTTTTCATTAACTTCATGATAATATCCAAGGATAGTACAAGAACTGCTCTGCCGGTGAACACCTTACAGTACGTGGGGTAAAACCTAGTAACAGTGATGGATAAGTGGGGCCAGTTGTATAAAAAGGCTTACAGTACCTAGATTCTTACTGGTTGACTATATTTAACTTTAACTACTGTACCTTTCTATACAACTGGTCCCAGGTAATTAGATACATGAGAATAATAATACACTTGCGCGCATTGTGTAATAGTTATCATTTTTAGACCCTCCGCTCGGGGGAGTCGGCGAAATATTACCCGAACTGATGATATTTATCACTGAGGGTAATATTTCGCCGAATCGCCCGAGCGGAGGATCTATAAATGATATATTATACCGAAAATTAAAAGCCTCCAAGTTGAGAATGTATTAAAAATTTGCCACATACCTTCGTGAATACGATGTTTTATTTTTGGATTAACGCAAGTATCGTCTCTTTTCTTTCGAATCACATATCGTTTCGAATATTCATGAGAATAATTTTGAAAACGCGAACATGTCACCCGGGTGAGATGATCATTGATCAAATCGCCATGTGATATGATTCATGTCACCCGCTTACACACGTAAAAACGCACAAGTTGTTACAAGTCTGCAAACAAGTTGTTACAAGTCTGTTCACAAGCTGTCGACAAGTTGTCTTCGCACTGCTTGTTCCCAGTTGTTGTAACAAGTTTGGGACAAGCTGTTAACAACTTGTAACAAGCTTGATGGCATTGTCAGACTTGTTACCCTTAAGGTTGTTATAACAAGTCTGACACAGTCATGATGTAACAAGAATGTTACAAGCTTGACGACACAAGGTTATAACAATATTATATCATGACTGTATCGGACTTGTTGGAACAACCTTGCAACAAGTCTGATAATGTCATCATTCTTAATTGTTACAAGTTAACAGCTTGTTCCAAGCTTGTTGACAACTTGGGACAAGCAGTGTGAACACATCTTGTTGACGGCTTGTTAGCAGACCTGCCACAAGATGTGAGATTTTTACGTGTGTACATCAAATACGATGACGTAAGTCGCAATTCGATGATAAATTTCATGCTCACGTGCCACAAACTTAGCTTTCTGATTGGACACTTTGAATTTGAGGTATAATATACACTATTTAACGCTCTTTGTAGTGTTAGACCAACGAGAAAGTTAGCTTAAAATTTGGCTATTTAAAACATATTCTCTCATAAATGTTGGGCAATTATAATACAATAGAGGCACAACTAATAAAATACCTTTTTTAGACATCTCATTGGCAGCAAACTGAATATGCAGATGAGTAAACCCGAAGTGACAGCTACCATCATTACGTAAGTTTTACTTATCTTAAGATCGGTTTCGACAGTTATGCCATTGGATATGTTTTACTTAATTACTTATTACATTCCGAACTTAATGAGCTTAATTTAGTTTATTTCTCTTAATCCAGGGAAAAACAAGCGGAAGAATTACACAAAACGGGGACGTGGTATGTATACCAAGTTTGATAATAAAATTTAGTAAAGTTAAAATAACAAGGCCAATGTGGGGGAGGGCAAAACAAAAAACACGTTCACGCGTGCAAAACAGGGGGATATCATTAACGACTGTACAATGGCAAATACTGTATATTGGGATGCTAGTTTTACGATTCCTTTTTCACTTAAGTCGCTTACAGTATATACTTTCACTTATCGTTGCAACAAATGTGCTCTGGGGACTGGAGTTCGTTACTCCCTCTGCTGAGCAGCGGTTTGTTTCAAGTTGCCCCCAGATATGCCATGCATGAGCTCATTTTATGATCAACTTGGACACGTCCGGTTTGACTAATTCGCCATCAAACATCCGTTCTTATGGCATACATTAGGTACACAACTTTAGGTTACATTGTTCTCAATCATACGATTTTCAAATTTAATCTTGTAAATAATCGACTTCTTTTAAAATAGGAAATCCCAAGGGCTGGATGAAATTCTGAACAACAAGAAGGTATTAATTTTAACTGTCGTGCAGCCGTGCGCTATGTGAAAGATCAATATATCAACTAACTTCCCCGCCTTTTCTTCTAGGTGATGGAATACATACAAGAAAAAGATTCTGTCGTAGCTGAATTCAAAAATATGGTAAGTAAAACCAATGAATGGATAAACAACAAAATATTTTCCTCCGATATAATTATACATAGTTAAAGTGGTCCAAAAACTATAGCGATAAGAATCAACACCACGGTCAAGCGTCCGCGTATTGACTGTTTACAGTATACAGTACGCGAAGACTGGAAATATTATTGTTGAAGCTGTAGCAAACAGAGCAAAGAAAATTACCATATTGTAAACTCAGCATAACATCTTCATGATTTTTTCTGTGTGGTGTAATGTACTCAGGTGAATATGATGTTTGTGATGTTACTCTGAGTGTATATCCACACCGGGCAAGCTTGACTGAATATGCCTGTCCACGGTGGGAATCGAACCTTTACGACCTTTGGAATACTAGCCCAATGCTCTGCCAACTGAGGTACGCGGTCAGGTCGGTTCGAGACTATACCTGTATAGCCGTTTCCTTTTCCCCGCCTTTTCTCCATTTTGCCAGACATTAATTTCCTCGCCATTTTCGTATAACTTTGTTTTCGTATATATCATGCGTCTGGTATGATCACAGATGTATCGTAATCATGACCGCAGTCTTGTTCCAGTCATCACATGTACACTGTATAAAAGCCTTTTTTTCGATAATTATATAATCGGTACTTTGGGTGAGTTGTGAGCAATGGGAGCTGGTTCTTTCAAAGTGAACTTGTTTTACTTTTTTTGAATATTTTATTTTTTCATTGGTTTAGTCTCTGAAAAAGGTGAATCGCCAAGGCAAAAAAAACACTGAGGTAGGTGTGAATTTACATGATTATAAAAACCCTATATAAACGGAATTTGTAGGTTTCTGTCGTCCGATCTAGACTCTTGTTTCCATTTATTTAGGGATTGATCTTCTCGTGCATGTACCCCCATCCAATCTTTCTTACACAGTTTTGTCAATTCCATCAATATAGTATATGGATATATTTCCTCTATACAACTTCCTTTACGCTGTCTTGTAGCTAATTTTCCAATCGCCCATTCCATTCAAATGCACAAACCATCGTAATCCTGCTTCTTCCCGTTGAGAATGTTGACTACTCATTCCTTTTATTTCATTCCCATCTAGTCACCTTTTTTCTTCTATTCCCTGTGCTACAATCCATATATCCGTACATAGTTTGGTATATTTCATTCTCCTTTAATTTCTTCCGTGCCATTGCCACTTTTCCTCGTGACTTCTTTTGTTCCACTACTTTCTGACGACAGTCCTCCTAAGTTGACAATAGTTTTTGTTGTTAGATTGTCTAGGCGTTGTTTTAAGTAAAATGATCACTTTTTGGGGCGAATGTTTCTTTATGAATACCGAAATTATGGCGTTATTTTCACCCACGTCATTCAAGAACGTGACATACAGTGAAATACATTTAGCTTTTGTGTTTAGACAAACATGAAATTGTTTTAAATATTATGGCAATTAGTAGCGCAATGTAATATTAATTCTTTTAATAAACTTCACAGCGTGTAATGGACGAGAAGTCTACTTTGGTTTTCCAAGCTCAATTGCACATTGGTGGAGAAAAATTTTCCGTTATGGTATGTCTTTCGTATTTTGATTACAACAGCCTTTAAAACATGAGTCTTGGCCTGGCAGCCATGCTTCTGTGTCAAGCATCATCATTATTGCTATTTTAAATGTATTTTAAACCGTTATGTTAGAATATTCTTATTTTATGTAGCAACTGTCGTTACCAGTCTCTGTCATTGTACACGGTAATCAACAACCGGAAGCAGAAGGAACAATATTCTGGGATAATGCATTCTCGGTTATTGTAAGTTTTACTGTCGTCATTTTCAGCCGAACCAACCATAAATCGTAATCATCGCAGTAAAGATCGCCTGAAATCCATTTCCAGTTTTAAAAATATGAAACGAAAAATCCAGGCATGAACAATTTGGATAAATGCTTGCAGTGCGGTGTTTTGTCACATTAGCATTTTGTTTACTCTGCCCTTCCTTTTGAACGAATTGTGTGAAGTAAAATAAATTGAATGAAGTGCAGAGAAATAACCAATTTATTTATAGTCAATTTATTTATAGTCCAGTACCAAGATGGTGTCCCCTATTTATGTAACTGCAAATTAATTCTCTGTGTGAACTTCGCTTGTATATGTGAACTTCAGATATGATGATTAGATAATTATACAGGACCCATAAAAACTCTCATTACGGCTGGCAAAGAACATTTCTTTAAGTATTCAACGCAAAGATCCCTCTTAAATTACTACTGCTGATAACAACGTACTGTGTCCATCAATTTTCAGGAGCGTGTTCCATTTGAAGTTTCTGAAGTAGTCACCTGGGCACAGTTTACATTGGCATTAAATATGCGATGGGCGTTGGCGAACGGACATCCTTTGAACGATAGTCACCTGGATTATCTTGCTTCCAAGTTGTATGGTGGTGAGATTTGTTATATTTTTCAGAAACACCGTGAAGTGAAAAATGTTAGCCAAATCCTGGGAGTCCTCCTGAATTTTCAAAAGCCAGCCAATAAAATTAGTCTTCCAAAACGCAGGAACTGTCATTTCAGCGAATTTAGATTTCCAAAATTTTAGTCCAGATCCCGTACATCTTTCTTGCTCCATGCGTCTGGGCGCTCCGCGCTCCAAAATGAAATTTGTCTCCAGCCTTATTTACATATTTTTACATTTTCTCAAAGATGATTAATTTTTTTGCAGAAAAACCTTTGATGGAAGGTTACAGCAATCATCAACTGAAGAAGGAACATTTTAATAAGGTAATTTCAAACAGGTTTTCCATAACGAAAGAACATGTCAATCTGAATTAATGCCATAAGAGAACTAGATTGCATGGAACATTGGGCGGCCACAATTTATAGAATAAATTTTCTATTAATTTGTCACCGTTGTGTTTAGTATTGGTTTCATTAATCTGTCATGTTTCCACCAATTCAAAAACCTTTTTGATAGATTTTGAACCCGTTTAGTACAAGAATATTGTTCTTCTTTCCATTTGTACAGTCATGCTTATTATACTCAGTGGCGGACACTTGTGTGGCGCGAAGTATCGGCGGTCTCATGTTACATGTATTAAAATACTCATTAATAATTCATAAACCTTGTGGCAAATCATGTCAGCCATCATATGTCACGTGGAGTGACTTTATATCTGATAAAGCATGAGGCATTATATACTTGTTCATCCTAATTAGTATGATTATATAATGGTACATCCTAATTACTCTTTTGTAGTCATATTTTAAGCTATTCAAAACACTCGTTGTCGTGTTTTATCAGACATAAAACGTTTTATATCTGATAAAACACTCCTACTCGTGTTTTAAATAGTACATAGTTGGCTCGATGCTTGTGATTTGCTTACTGACTGAATTGATTACTTAGCTTTTATGGTTAAAACGTAAAAAGAACTCTGTAGTAGCTGTATCTATACCAGAGACTTTAGGATGGTATTGGGAGAGCGTTCGCCTCCCGTCGTTTATTACTCATACTTCATACGGAACGTCACAACTGTGGTAAAATCAGTCTGTGTATTGAGCAATTTTGATTCAGTCTAACGTCTTAATCATTTAACTTTAACCCTCGTTTATTTCTCATTTAGCCACAAGCTACTGTATGTAACTTTAGCTTTGTACAGTATACTGATCTTTAGGCTGTCCCGTAGGGTGTTATAACGTCTCACCTGCATGTGACGTTATTTAATTAGATGTAATAATCATGAAACAAGATTAAGGATGACATGATGTCTTTTTCACAAATAAATACAAAATTTAGGAGGGAAGGTCTTTAACGTTGCCATTATTCACATTGTCGTTATTTCCTTTCAAGGACAACCTTCCAGATAGGCAATTCACATTCTGGATCTGGTTTTACTCTATTCTGGATCTTGTTAAGAAAAACTTCCAGCACGAGTGGCATGAAAAGTTTGTACACATTTCTCTTATAAATATACTAGTGTATAGATATTGCAATACGAGATTAATATCTTAAACTAAAATTAGATAAACATGATAACAATTAGAAATAAGTACAAAATTAATATATAAAATCGCAAACTGCAAGAAAATAGCATAGTTGAGCAAGAAATGCAGTATTGTTGCGTTAAAAATCTGATTGGTATAGCAACTACGTGTAGCTCCTGGCCCTTACTGTGTGTATGTTCTGTTACCTTCTTGGCTACTACTGTTGTGCCGGACTCAATACCCGAATTAAATCGAGCTTGTCATTGTGTACAATCAGGTCAACTGGCATGCAGAGGTTTGCAAACGTCGTGCCGATTTTAGGAAATTTCTTGAGTTTTATTAACGGGTTTAATACTCCCTGATAGCGCTCTGCCCTAAACTTTAAATGCATTTTCCACGTAAGTTTGCCAACAGTTGTGGCAGACGAACGCAGGACAATACCGTAATATATGTCAATATTCCTAATGTACTAAAAAGCTTCTACAGTACTTTATAAAGGCATACGGGAGGACAGTAAATTGCATGAGAACATACAATATATCTGACATTGTTCCTTACAGTACAGTACAGTACAGTACCTACACATTTACCACCTACTATCCGTAACGCGGATAAATATACATGTACCAAACATTTTCTTTATTTTTGTTTGCAGCCTTGTTTTAGGATTTATTGGAAAAGACGAAGCGAGAGAGATGTTACTTCAAAAGCCTGTTGGGACGTTCTTGCTCAGGTTCAGCGATGGCATACTGGGTGGAATTTCAGTTGCATATGTTCTTGTAAACGACCAAGGTAAGCAATTCCCGCGCGCATAGTTTTGTCACAGACCTTCTGGTTCGAAAACCGAATGTGGTATTGAAAACGAGTTGCTATCCGAGTTTTCTAAGAAACAATGAAGTGTTTTTTACAGCACAGTATGTCCTTTTAATTTATTAATCCATTTGAGAATATAGAATTGTGAACTATATCTAGAATTATAGCAGTTTGCCTGTTTCCAAACTCTAATATTATACATACTGTACGTGAGGGCTCTGGGTATGAGGTTTTAATTTCTCGTTTTTGACTACATTTTGAGATTAGGCGTAGATGAGTTAAGATCGTTGTCAACATTGAAAATTAGTTGTGAAGTTAGTGGTGAATGTTGAAAATGAAAATTTTGTTCGTTTGATTATTATCAAGTAGGAAAACAACATGTTTTTGATAGCTTGACCAAGTGAAGAACGCAGTTTTGTCACGCGAATTGCATGATTTTGCAGGATGGTAAAATTGTTTTTTCTTGGAAGGTAATTTGGATGTGTGGAACATTGAACCGTGGAGCTATAAAGATCTTGGACGACGAAATCTTTCAGACAGGTAATTCTTATATGAAGAAGTGGATATAAAGACTTGATATGAGAAGTGCATGTAAAAAGACGTAAACTTGTAATGTTCAGGGCCGCCAAGAGACATATTGCATGGGAGGCTGGAGCAAAATATAACTTAGGTGCTGTTTATACGGTCTC
>CACRXK020014771.1:0-12797 GCA_902702795.2 Paramuricea clavata
TGTGTGTGTGTGTGTGTGCGTGTGTGTGTGTGTGTTTTAAATTCCAACTCAGGCGAAAAAAACATATGGTACTCCAAACCATTTACGATTATCGACTAACGATTTGTCCCTAGAACAATCTGGCAAAAACTGAAATTTTAATCGTTTACAATAAAATTTCAATTTCATGTTTTGTGAATTTAGCAAGAACTAAAGCGCTTAGAAAAGCAGGCAAAACTAGCCAAACCTTCATGAGAAGCAAATTTTTCGGTCCATTAGGTCCAGCTTGAAGTTCACACATGAATCTAATAAGACGAGTCTTGCCACATCCTGTCTCTCCCATGATAATTACTGGTATGCCACACCTTTTTGAAATAAAAATATACCTTTTGCTTCAATGAAGCATTGAAACAAGCTATGGGAGGCATCCATTTCGTACATACGCTAAATTTCTTTTCTACTGGCGACCCTAATGTTTTCTTTTGGATGTGGTTGGTAGTTTGCTTACCTATACCGACTAGTTTCGCTTTCGTTGCTTGCTTGTGACACAGCAAGACAAAAAAAGACTTATTGCTTCTTCAAATGTTTATGTATTGTGGCAATGCTAAACGATCACACGAATAGCCATTGCCGACCAATTCCAAACGAAAAAGTTTAAAAAAATGCATTTTCCGACCTACCTTTACCGTATTCATTATAATTTTGGTTAGACCTTATTCCAAAATCAAGCGTGCATGGTGACAAATCTGACCGTGTTTGCCTTATCTAGTTCAAGTGTCTTCAAACTTCTGTGACGCGCGTTCAACTGATACCTCACTGAAAAGTACTTTATTTGTTGAAATAAAGTTACTTCTATTCGCAAAAAATCATTTTGCGTAGCCTACATACGAATGAATGGTTTTGTTCCCACGCCCTTTGTACGCAAATATGCATCAATCACACCCCCTCTCCCTCATCCCGTGTGTACTTACTAAATGGATGCCCCCTGGTCACATAATTTTCCGAATCTAAAAAATATATGGTATATGTATGGTATATCGAACATATATCTCAGTATGTCCTCAGTCAGTATAAGCACATTAGATAACTAGAAAATAAAATTAATCTATTATTTCCAGTTAATAAAATAACACCGCAGAGATGGTACAGAAATTAGTATTTGTTTTAGCCTGCGAACAGGCTCTCAAGCTGAATTGAGAGCCTGCATCGGTGACTAATGAATTTGAATATCTGCCCCGGAACGTTCGTTTTTCCAAATATGGAATGGCTATCCTTATATGGTGTTGTTTACAACTTTTGTGCAAACTAAATTTAGACCGTGCAAACTAAATTTAGACCGTACAGTTTATACTGTTTTTCGAAATATAAGATATTCAAGCAAAAGTTCAAATATTTTAAATACTGTTTTCTCAAAACAGAACATTTCGTGCTTTGAGATAAGATGGCCAAAACTAATTTGATCAGTTAATGTGTTTTTTTTTTATGCAGTGCTGCTTCAGCAGTTGACATATATAGAGCTCAGCGGAAACATATAAATTATAGCATCTGACCAATGAGAATTTCGCATCACGATTTGAGACGCAGATATTCAAAATCATTAGTCATCGATGCAGGCTCTCAATTCAGCTTGAGAGCCTGTTCGCATGCTATATTTGTTTAGGCAGACCATCATTAGGTGGAAAAGCACAGACGATCTTTATGGTCGCTGTGGGGTCATAAGTATAAAAACAATAAACCTTTGAATAGGGATAACAAAGTAGCTAGACTGGAATGTCTAAACATTGAATTGTGAACGCAACTATGGCGGTCGCAGTGGGAATATAAGTATAAAAACAATAAACCTTTGAATAGGGATTACGAAGCAGCTAGACTGGAATGTCTAAACATTGAATTGTGAACGCAACTATGGCGGGTGATGTGTGTCAAAATTCAATAACACATTTGGCAATGATAACGTAACATTTTGCTACAATAATAACACATTTGGCAATGATAAGGTAACATTTTGCAACGTTTTGCTACAATAATAACACATTTGGCGTAGATAAAGTAACCTTTTGCTACAATTTTGTAACGGTTACAAGACATTTATTAATAATAACAAAAAATTCAATGACAAAGTATTACTTTGCAGCAATATAAACGTGTTGTTTTAATATTAGCCAACAATCGTACATTTGGCAATTACAACCTCGTGATGCAATTGGGAACTAGTTTCAAATGGCGCGAAAATGGTGCATTAATGGCGCGTAATTATTTTCACACATATTTTCACGAACATCGAAGAAAACGGAGTACGAACTGCTCTTATAACGGGATTGGAAATGTTATCAGGGTTCGTAGTCTCCAAGACCGAAAAAATTCAGACTTTCAAAGATTTCTTCTGCCTATTTTCAAAGACTTTTCAAAGACCTTTGAGAGCAATCAGCAGTCGAAAAATTGCGAGTGTAAGCACCTTTTTTAGTTCCGTCAAATCACATCCTAAAATGCGTCTTTTCGTCGATATTTGCGAAAATCTTGCTTCAATCAATCTATTTTATTAGCTAGGAAATCGTATAATCAATTCCTCACTAAACAATTTAAAGACTTTTAAAGACTTTCCTCGCTTTTTCACACAATTCAAAGACTTTTCAAAGACCTTAAAGACCTGCATTCAAATTTAAAGACTTTCAAGGATTTCAAAGACCGCTACGAACCCTAGTTATTGACTGATGTAACGGAATGCGTTTCAACAGAGCTTGATGATGTTATTGATCGTATTCGCGATTTTTCTGAAGACCTTTATCGATGCCCAGCAAATCTGACGGCACGAAATCCCGAAATTTACAGCGAATTGCTACATTAGTTCGAACTTCTCGTAGATGTCATACAACGTCCTATTAAATAATGAAAATTACGGACTGGAAACACTGGGAATCATCCCAAGGTCAGCGCCAGGTAGACCAGCTGCAGTATTTGATCGAACATAACTTCACTGCTGTTCAAATAAGCAACATGCCAGGAATCTCACTAAGTACAATCAGGCGACGCATGCACGAACAAGAACTAAATACGTCCCAGCCATTTTTTGCATTAGCTGACGAAGAATTAGACAGTGTAGTTGTTGAGATAAAAAATCATCATCCAAAATATGGCTATAGAATGGTGCTCGGGCACTTGAAGGTACGACAGTTAGATGGATGGCTGCAGTTTACCGAAGGAAGTATTCTGTCAGGGGATCTCATTCCTTGTGGCACATTGATGGTTACCATAAACTGATCAGGAAATATGTTAAGCTTTAAGGGCACGACAGGCCTGATTAGTTCGCATTTTACCATCACCACGATGGTACACAGAATAGATACCACGCAGAAGTATATAACTAGGGTAATCGCTGCTACGCCATGGTTCGTCATAAAAATGAAGATGCCATGGGCCAGTGCACTTATGAGAGGCATTCATTACCTGAATAGTCACCATTTTCAATACTTACAGGGAGTGAATGCCTCTCGTACGCACACTGGCCCATGAAGTCAGCATTGCAACGGTTACGCCCAAATCATAGGCGTCATATTGAAGTCATGCTTCTGTGTGTACTTATTCTGTGATAATTGTATAAGGATAAACAGAAAAATAGTAGGCATCATTTGGATGCATTACAGCTAACATTAAAGAGGCTGTCAAGTCCGTTCTGCTCATGCGCGTGTTTTGTTTACATTTATTAAACGGTCCAAAGTTGTCTGTTTTGCAAAGGTTTCCCTATAGAGGAGAACATATCAAATCGATAACCATTAACTACAGTACCTCAAGATTATATTTCTTCTCACACTCCATTATGTGCATTTTTAACTGAAGTATTGGCACATTTTTGTCGCAGGATCTTCACTCGTCACTTGGCCATGATTTCTAATTGTAATAATTACAGCAGAAATAATTAGCAGTAACTAAAATGTTGTATGTATATTTAGTGGATGCAAATCAAGCATCCAGCAACAGAGTGCAGAAACTACATTACCCATGGTACTTATAGTACTAAAAAAAACCCAAATAAATTAATAAAATGGCAAGAGCGGAGGTGACAATTTCTGCTGCCCAGTGGAGGGAGCCTAGGAACAGCGGAAATATACTTGTGATGATAAGAGTAATATAAACTAGGACATTAGAAGGGAGTACAAATTTAGCCATGTACTCCCTATTGACCTTATGCAACAACACCAGTGAATAGTAAGAATGTCATGAAAACGAGGCTACCTGCTACAGTAGGGTGCAGACCTTTCAAATGCATCTAGGGAAACTGTGGAGTTCATTTTCAAGTTATCGAATTAATAGCAAATTAGCAATCAAGTATATTTATACCATAATACATGCATGTATATCTGCTTTTAAGATTACCTCGTCTGACGTAACACTTTGCTTGCTTGCTGAAGAACGTCTTTTAAATTCTCAATACTATAAGTTGCAGAACCACATGAAACAAGAATCGCCTCTAGCGATTTGCTTTTGGACCCAAAACCCGTTCTCATCAACTCGATATCACGAGCATCTAATAGCAGTGGAAATTCTTCCAAAAAAACTTATATAGATCGTCAAATCCCTCTCTGTAAATTTCAATTGTTATTTTCTTTTCACCAAGATCAGCGGATTTCAATTCGTACCTTTCTTGAGGGGAAGGTAAGAGGACGTGGCCTTTTTTAGCAAGGCAAGCAAAGGCATGATGCGTCCAAGTCGCACCTTTCGTTGTCTTCGCCTTCGCACTATTTCCACTTTTCCCGCCGTATCGGTTTCGTTTCCCAGAAGATCGTATGTTACTATTACCGACAGATTGCCCACAAAACCGAAACATACGTCGATGCTCATCGATTGCGTGGTGACAGGTATCCAAATGCTGGTTTTGAATATTTGATGAATTCTCGGTATGTGTTGCCAGCGTTGGTTATATCGCTCTTGTTGAAATTGTGTTGGCAGATGAATTTTGTGGCAAATTGGCCACACCATCCAGTAGCTGTACAATAATATCTCTAGCCTGTACTAGAGATGACTGAATATCACCTGACGCCGAAGCTCTCCCGTTTTCCGCCATGTTTACTTTAAAAAGCACATGTAATTCAATGTCGCGAAAATAATTACGCGCAATTTATGCACTGTCTTCGCGCCATTTGGAACTAGTGCCAAATTGCATCACGGGATTGTAGTTGCCAAATGTACGATTGTTGCCAAATATTAAAACAATACGTTTATGTTGCTGCAAAGCAATAGGCCTACTTTGTCATTGAATGTTTTGTTATTGTTAATAATGAATGTTTTGTTATTGTTAACAAGACACAGCCACAAAATTGTAGCAAAAGGTTACTTTATCGAAGCCAAATGTGTTATTATTGTAGCAAAATGTTACGTTATCATTGCCAAATGTGTTATTGAATTTTGACACACATCACCCGCCATAAGCAGCTAGTTAATTTACTTCCAAGTAGATTACACAATCAGTAAATGAACAAAAATTTCTTTGAAGTGCGTAGTTAAAATATTCCTTGCTGCATACATGGTTAGAAAATTTTGATTGATACATCAATGTTTAATCATCAATTATCAATCATGTTGACATTAGCCAGGATAAATAAAAACTAACCTGAATCGCATGTGAATTGCCAATATTTTCTTAACATTATCTGTGGTGAGTTCATATGTGGGATCTGGATCATAATCTGGGATCTGGATCATTCCCATGACACTGCATAAGTTCGCAATACGTGCCATCCTTTGATAAAAGGAAAGTATTGATCGTTATATTTTTTCTTATACATGAGTGAAACAAAAAATGTTTATTCCCGAGCCAACGAGCGCCGTTCCGGGCGTTAGCCCGTGACGAGGGTACTAATTCCGCCCGGCTATTTACACCCGGGGAAAGGAACGCATTAGCGAAGTCTAAAGTTCATCAAATACCGTGGGCGCATGGCTATGATCCAAGGGTGGCCCTCCTCACTGAACTAAAAAATATGGCTGTTTGCCAGGAGTGGAATAAGCACACTGAGGATATTAAAGCAAGATTTCAATTTTCAAAACCATATATTTGGAAAATCACGTTTCACACAATGAGCTTTGAAGCAATTTGTGTTTGAAAAAATGAGAAGAATTGATTTACTATGGAAAATCGTGAAATATAGGGCAAGTTTGCTTTGAATGTTTAATGTTTTATGATTATGAATTTTGTTGCTTTAATAATTTATTGCGTAAAACATGCACTGCTGTTTTCCTTTTCAAAGAAGCTATAAGTTTCCTAAATTACCCTGTTAATTTAAGAAAAAAATGTATAAATGTATAAAAGGAGAGCAAATGAAATTATTCAACTATTTTTGCCGTATTGTGCAAAAGTATAATAAATATTAAAATTATCTTATCGTGTTGCCATGGCAACACTGACGTAAACGAGAGCCTGCGTTCATCAGTGTTGATCAATTATACTAACACTTCATGTTAAATCAATGTTTGGAAAATAAGGGCGAGGGGTTGCTGCATGCATGTATTTCTAGTATATCACGTTATATATACAACCTGTCACGTTTCTCGTAGTTTACATCAAAATCGACACCCTGATGTTTAAGTTGATCTCTTAACGTAGGCTCCATCAACCTTTGTTCTAAAATACTGTTAGTTCCAGGATCAAGCAAATCACCCTTCTTGCTGAGTAGAAATCCCAAGAAAGTCATGCTGTTACGGTCGTGATTGAAAAAGATGTAAGGATGGGGACTGTAAGAAAAAAATGTTATTATAAGATTTTGAGATCCACACGAAAGATGAAAAAACGGTGATTAGATGATCAGACATGAAACATTTGTTAAAATACCAGTAAGTGCGCAAAGAATGAAGAGATTTATATATAAAACTGAAGCATCCATATAACAATATATTTATTATGAATACTCCAATAAGTTACGCAATAAGTTATTGTAATTAAAAATTGCAAGAGCATGCATGCATGACAACAAAATCCAGTGGAATTTGAGTAGACAGTCGCTGAGTAAACGTTTATTCAACAAGAAATTCTTAACTGTACAGTCGCATTTTTTAGCGAAATTATTTATAAAGTGTAGAAATATTTAAATTATTATAAATATTATTAGAAATATTATAAACTACTAAAAATCATGTGCTTAGCATAACTATTATAAATATCAGTGATATTCCACCAAAATTTTTTTACGTTATATTTTTTGAAACAAGAAATGTATGGAAAGGGAAGCGCTGCTTGCCATTAAATCACTGGAAAAATAGAATTAGTATTTTGACTAAAAATGTAAATAGAATAATGCACCAACTGTGACTCAAAATTTTGAGTAAGATTATTCCTAAATTTACAAGCAAATTTACTCAATTTTTTAAATTAAAGTTTCAAATTTACTGCATCAAATTTGATCATGTTTGAAACAAAAGAAAGGAAGCATATAGTTTTCTAATTTCTTCATAAATAATCAGGAAATGTGGACTCTGTGTACGTTTGCAAAAGACGTTTTTGTTTTATGCACCTTGATTCCCAACGTCTTCGTATTTTAAATGGAGTTAAATCATCATCTTCTTCTGGTCTAGATGCATCTTCAACGCCCAAGATATTGTCACTCAGTGATCTAGTGGCAAAATCCTACAAGACGAGAACATACTATCTATAATATATTCTAAAATATTATTTGGATCACAATATTGACTATTTATGAACTATTAACGAGGCCATGATGAAAAATATCAAACTAACAAAAACGTTTGTGTAGCCAAACGCGAACATTTCGAACTTGACGAACAGTTCTGTTCGTTCTGCACTGGCTAAGAAAGGGCAAGAACAGTTGAAATTAAGGAAAAGGCTTTGATGCATGCTCGATAAAAGAAAAACTTTAAAGATTGAAATGGAAACATTGGAACACGAGAAAGAGTTGGCAACGGTCCAAGCAAGAGAACAATACTGCAAACAAAATGTTTTAAATCTTTAAAAGTACACTAACATCACTAATAGACCCTTACTATAATAATATCGTTACTACAAATCTGCACCAAAATGATTGAGTCGTTTCGTTCAGTTACAAAAATTAGAATATTATTGCTGACGTCAACATTCTTTTCGAATGCTGTTAGTGGTGTGTAATACACGCAATTTAGTTTTAAACGTTTGTTTAATTTAATAAGGTATTATCTGACCTTAAAAAGAATCGATAAGTATTTGGGTTAAATTTAAAGATAAACATTAAATCCCAGCATATGACTTCCAGCATATTTGAGCCAAAATAACCAAATTCTTAAACATTCAATTGGATAGTACTTTTAAACCTTATTTAATGTTTTTTATAAATTATGTAAATACATTTTGACAACATTTGAAAATTTTCAACAATATTTTTATTCAAATAAATCAAGGAGAAAAAATCTCGTTGAAACGGTCAAGAAAGCATACGAATATCATGATTTCCATTGTTATCATGATTTTTATAATAATAATTATTATTATTATTATTATTATTATTATTTATGATTATGGGATTATGGTTGTTACTGCTGTAATAATATACATAAAAATATTACTTGACTGTGATTGGTTGATTTCAGTGCAGTTAATCCCAAACAGGCAGTGCAATTTTCTGTAATCACAGTGCAATTTTTTGTAGGCCTAATCACAGTGCAATGTTCTGTAATCACAGTGCAATGTTCTGTAATCACAGTGCAAAAGTGGAAAAATATTTTCCAAAAGTGGAAAAATATTGTGATGGTAAAATCTACCAATCAGTTTAAAGCAGTTTAGTTTAACGGTCACAGATTGCTTCAAAACAAAACAAACATGGTGCCGCGCTACATAAAGTAAAAGTTGACTTCGCGTGGAAAATATGGCTTTTATCTTTATTTTTAAATGGAAAAGCCTTTGCCTTAAACAAGACTAACAAAACTTACACTGTTGAGTGGAATTTTCAAGCTGTTAGCGTTGTATAATGTGATATAACAAAGCCAGGAAAACTTTGCCAGTGGAATGTTCGCTATAAACGTATTAAAGTTAAAACTACAATTGTCTCGAACATTTTTAAAGGCATTTGAAAAACTCAGTCGTGCATATTATATCCAAATTGCACTCGAAACCATGCTATTACCTATACTTATTGTTATTGTTGTTGTTAATTGAGAAACTTACACGAGACATCTGAATCATAAAACGAACGGCAAATGTCCTAAAGCCTTGCAAGAGATCACCAACCAATACTGGGTCACAGAAAACGCTTTCTTCACAGTCACGCAGCTGGATGTTCAAAAAGTTTACAAAATGATGAAGTTCTGCCCAAGATGAATCACGGATTCCACAGTATCTAAAACATGTTTTGCCAGATTGTATATGAGTTCTGATGCATTTACACCTATATTATTATTACACACATTTACTTACTTATGGCAGTAATTAACCTACTACTGCAAAGAAAACTTATCCGGAGAAAAATTAAAACGGCTTTATATTTAACAATTATATACCATGAGCTCGAGTCGTATATGAGCTGATAGCTGACAAGGCGCGTAGTACCGAGTCGGCTATCAGCCATATACGACGAGAGCGAATGGTATAATTGTTTTATAATATAGTCCAATAGCCATTAACTGAAGCAATAATTAATTATCCTCTGTTACAATGTCTAGTGACAATTTGTTCGGCCAAAAACCGCTTGGCCTTGTAAATTTGAAATACTTTTGTTTTACAACTCCAAGACGAAGTGAAAGAAATGGTTTTAAAACCGGTATATCTCACAGTAAAGCTCAGATATATTATACAGTAAGTGCTTGTTCACTGCAAATTCATTTGTCTTTCGTTGCAAACTTTTCTGAACAATTTATATTCTCAATGAACATGTTTTTTTCGCTGTTGTTTCGGTATTAATTCTTTAAAAAAACTTCTAAATTAAAAAAAAATTCTATGTAATAAATGTATTTCGCTAACCTGTCAAATTTTTTTGAGAGTTTTTCCTTGTACTATTATCTTTCCAAAGCGAGTATTTTCCTTTTTTCCGGTTCGCAAAACTCATGCAGTTTTTGTACCCCCATCTTGTTTTTCGCTACTCGCCGTATACGAGCTGATATACGGCGAGTAATTCAACCAATCAGATTGCAGAACAGCTCATATACGGTGAATGATTAGATTATAAACACTATTATCTTTCACTGTTTGTTAAAAGTGGTGTTAAATAAAAATGTACAAAATAACACCTTTTTGAGTACTATTTTAACACCATTATGTACAGACTCAAAAACCTTTGGTGACAGAATAGCACTGATTTAGCAGTTATTTTAATAATCTAAGCTTGAAAATAGCACAAGATTTTAGTGCTTTTTGAATACTAGTTTCAAAACTGTAAAACAAATACTAAAAATATATACCTCATCGATTCAAAACAAAAGAAACTATTAAACAATTATAGCACAATATTAACTGACTCCAAATTATTTGTGGCTTCATGTACATGTATATAAGCTATACAAATTTGAGGGAAATCGTGTGACAACAACTGAATGGACAAATTTCCAATTACAATATAACGTCTATGCTTTTTTGTTATCAACTCCTAATTCTTAATCAACCTTACTTGATTATAATCTTCAAAGCTTCAACTGATGCCTTCAAGTCGTCCTCACCAATGATGACAGAAGGTTTGTATATAAAGGAAAATTTGTCTAAGTTTGAGCCGTTTTCAAACTGCGTAAGATACTGAAATGTTCGTTGGTATTCTTCACTGTGGAACTTTTCCATGTCAAATCCTGTATCTCCTGCAAACAAAAGTTGAACTGTTAAACCTATCGCAGTGACTAGATGCAAGCAAGGTCCGCCTGAGGTCTAATCTTTATATCAATCTTCTTTAATTTTATACTTTTATACTAACTATTTCACATAATTTCTGTTTACAAATATTTCAGTATAGCATAAATAGCAAATTTTCGCAATTCCATAACTCATTGCGCATTCCAAAGTACATGGAGAGTAGTTTCCATGTTTTTGTTCTTTTAATATATTAACATCTGTGTAAGGCCCGGTTTAGCCGCCGTGCTTTTCATGAGCCGAACTTAATAGAATGAATGAAGCACATGAGAAGCTAATTTAAGCACGGCGTCTAAATCAATTAAGCACTGCACATAATATTAAGCACGGCTAAATTAATATGTTCGCCTGGTTCAGGCGTGCTACACGGCTGAAGCACATGTTGATTTATACTGCCGTGCTTTACATGAGCCGTACCAAATGCATAAATTATGATAAAATAGAACATTGATAGTACGCGAGCGTTGATTGGTCGAGAAGCGTGTTTCTACACGGGAAATTTCCCGCCTAACCTTACAATCGTAAACAAAACAATTTTAATGCAAATTAAGAAATTTTAAAAACAATTTTACCTACTCAGCTCATTTTGTAACTGTTACACTGAAAATACAAAAACCTTCCCACTTCCACTTCTGTAGCTTGTTTTGTATTTCTGTAATTTGTTCTATTTTTTCTGTAGTAATTATAAGTGATTTAATACCGCTTTATCGGCAAGTATCGCGGTAGAATTTCCCTTTCTTTTCTTTATATACGTCAATTTGTAGCAAAGGATACACCTTTCGTTAGATTCTTTGCATAAAAGTTGCGAAATTAGGCTTATAGCGATATTTGCTGATAGGCAAAAAGGGTTTCTTGCAGTGAAACTGATGGAGCACAGGTCGGCATTATTACGTAATGAGAATTTGTAAATATATCGAGTCTATCACAAATCTTTTTTTAGTTATATTATGAAATAAATATAAAACATTTATTATGTGTGACCCGTACAGTTATAGAAACACTTGTAGTAGTTTGGAAGAACTCCAATAACGTGGAAAAACTCGCCCTAAGCCTATAGGTCTCGTTTTCCCACACATTATATCCAGCCATTATCTATGTTTGTAGTAATAAAGCTTTTCAAAAAGCAGTTGAAAATTTTAATAACCGCAAACCTGTAGACGCTCAGAAATGTCAAGATTGTATGTGATAAACCCTTTTTTCTTATTATAAAATGTCACTCGCCCCAGCTTTGGAAGTGAAGCAGCGCAAATTATTAAGTATACGGCTCATGAAAAGCACGCCAGTCTAAATCAAAATTAGAAGTACGTCTATTTAATCGAGTAAAATATGAATTAAGTTCGGCTGATGAAAAGCACGGCGTCTAATCCGGGCCTAACAGAGCCTTTACAGTAATGTTTATGCATGAAAGGTCAGTATCCAGTGTGCCGATAAAAGTATTGCAATACAGGTACAGGTAGTAGATAGGAAGCTACCGGCCAGCATTCTTTGTCGATTTTTAAAACAGGAAATAAATTGCATTTAGTCACGTACGTGGTGTATTTTTTACAACATTGGCGGCATCACTAGTGTCGTATATGGAATGTACAAACACGAGCTGATCAAGGTGAGTATATTCATTAACTACGGACGCGGATGTTGAATTTGAAATGGCATGCAAAACACACGAGTTGTTATGTACTAGATAAAACATGAGCAGCCGATCTGTATCTGATCCAGCTAGCTAGGAGCCGATCTGTATCTAAGTTTATGTAAATCAGGACAAATCTTTATTCGATTTACAAACATTGATTAAACATTAATTTCTTTTGTATTTTCCTCGTGAATTATTAATGAATTTTTTAAAGTCATTTATAAAATAGCCTTTTAAAAACACGGGCGCTGGTTGGTCAAAAGCTAAAAAAAACGTGTTTCTATTTAACAATTAGTCGCCGAAGGCGAGGTGATTACAAGCCTATATTCACTGAGCCGAAGGCGAAGTGAATATAGGCTTGTAATCACCGAGCCTGAGGCGACT